>BOPN01003969.1:137500-140558 GCA_017312705.2 Penaeus japonicus | reverse complement strand
GGGGGGTAACGGTAAGTCAATGTAACAGTGTAGTGGTAAAAAAAAGAAAATAATAATAATAATAAATAAAAAAAATAAAAAATAACGATAAATAAGAAACAAGGAAGATAATTGATGCGAAAGAGGGAATGGACTAAACAGCAATAAAAGAGGAAAAATTTATAACAAAAGAATAAAGAAAGAGCGAATGAGAGAGGTAAGTGAGAGAGAGAAAGAATTAAGAATAATGATAATGATCACAATGATAACGATAATAGTGATAATGATAGAAAAAATATAATAACTGTAATGATAATGGTAATAAATAATAGTGATGATAACAAAAATAACAATGATTATAATGATAATACAAAAAAGAATCACAACCACAACTATAACACCAAAAACAACAACAACAAGAATATGATGATCATGATGACGTCAACAGTAATGACTACAACAACAATAAAACAAACAAACAAATTCAAATGCAACAATCATACTCACATCACCATAACAATAACATCAATGATGACAATACAGCACATCACTAAAGACTCACATGACCATATATATATGACCTAAGATTTCTCAAACCAAGCTTAGGTCATCACTAAAAGAATATATATTGTTTTGTCATACATAAGAATAGCAAGGGACTTAATATCAGGGAGCTTACCTTTATAAAGAGCTAAGCAGAGTACCTGAAGTCATGAAGTTTTTTTTTTTGTTTTTTTTTTATCTTTGCCTTTTTTTTCTTTTTTTGTCTCACTAAGTGGAATCTTCTTAAGTCTAATCACGGTCATTGGTCAGAAAACTGGCCACGTAAGTTATATATATCTATATCTATATATATCTGTCTATTTATAAATATGTAATCTTATATAACCTATGCTTTTTTTCTCTGTGATTCTTATCCAACGGTGGGCCCATGTGGTATCATTATCTTTATCATCATTATCATTATTATGATTATCATTATTATGATTGTCATCATCATTATTATCACCATTAATATCATAATCACTATAATTATTCTTATAATTATCATCATTATTGTTATCATTATTATAACTACCTTTATTATTATTATCATTATAATCATTATCATTATCATTATCATCATTATTATTATCATCATTATCTTTATTAGCATTACCATTATCATCATGATCATCATTTTCATTATCAGTATTATCATTACCATTATCATCATCATTATCATCTTCATTATTATAATTATCATTATCATTATTATCATCATTATCATTATTATCATTATCATCATTATAATTATCATTATCATTATTATCATCATCTTCATCATTATTATCATCATCATCATCATCATCATTATCCTAATAATCATGATCATTACTATCATTATCCTTATCATCAATATTATCATTCTCATTATCATTGTTGTTGTTGTTGTCATCATTTGCATCCCGTTTTTTGTGAAACAGAAAACGGAAGAAAAAAAGAGAATGGAGAGACTCGGCAGCAGAAAAAAAAGACAGTTGGCAAAGTGAGTGATTGATTGTCATTTGAATTCAATATTTATTCAAAATACGGTGATTTTGGTTTGACGTTGCATTCTTTTCTTCTGTTATCCCTTCTCTGATTCTCTGATTGATTGATTTATTTTTGTTTAACTATTTTTGTTGTTGTCGTTGTTGTTGTTGTTGTTGTTGTTGTTATTTCTTAATTTTTACTTATCTTGATTTGATCTTTTATATCAGTACTGATGTAATAATTCGAATATAATTTATTCTATTGTATTGTATTTTTTTCTTTTTTTTCCTCTTCTTCTTCTTCTTTTCTCTTTGCTCTCATTTTTGTTGCCTCTCTTATTTACATTATTGCTATTTCTTTTTTTGATTGTTTTCTCTGTACATCTTGTCTCTTTTTTCCTTTTTTTTCAATTCTGTTTATTATCATTTTTTAGATTATTTCTCCTTATATTGTTTTCTGTTTTACTCATTTCTTTTATAATTCCCTTTTATTCTAAATCTAAATTCCCTCTGTTCTCTGTATCAATGTTTCGTCTTTTTTCTTTTATTCTTGTTACTTGTCACTTCATTCTCTCTTCTCATAATGTTATTGGTTTTTCTTCTCTTCCCCTTTTATCGGTCTTTGTCTCTCTTATCGTTTCCCTTTATGTTTATTATTTTCTTTTTTATGGTTATTCTTCTTAGTTTTATTATCATTAGTACTATCATTATATTATTATCATGTGTATTATCATTATTATTATCATTATTATCATTATCATCGTTGTTATCATTATCATCATTATTATTATTATTATTATTATTTCTATTTTTGTAATTATCATCATTATTATTATTATCAACATCATTATTATTGTTACTATCATTATCATTGTTATTATCATTATTATTATTATCATCATAATTATTATTATCATTATTATCATTATCACTATATATATTATTATTATCATCATATAATTATTATTGTCATTATCATTATCATTATCATTATATTATTACTATTAGTATCAATAATATCATTATTATCATTATTATTGTCATCATTGTCATTATGGTTATTCTGCCACTTGTTTTTATCCCTTGGTTTGTATCTTATCTTTCCTTCTTTTCCTTTTGTCTTCTTCCCTTCTTTTTCCTTTTCACTCCCTGTCTTTTATTTTTATTTTTTTTATTTCTCTCTCTCTTAGTTCCTTTTGTTTACTTCTTCCTCTCTTATTATTTCATTTGTTTTTCAATGTTTTTCGATGTTTTTTCTCTTTTCTTTTTTCTTCTTACTATATTCTATCATTTTGCTATGCACTGTTTACTTTACATTAATTCGTTTTTTTCCTATTTCCACTTATCTCTTCTTTCTTATTTCTTCTTTTCTCTTCTCGTGGTTATTTACATTTATTCTATATTGTTCCTAACTCTTTTATTAATAATTACTCATCTACCTTCTTTTACTCATTACTATTTTTTCATTTTCTTGTTTATTAAATACTGTTGTTTACACTACTGTCTTTTTCCATCATTGTTATTGACTCTTTCTTCTCTTGTTGTTTTGAAATGATTTTTCCTCA
>BOPN01003969.1:117500-125000 GCA_017312705.2 Penaeus japonicus | reverse complement strand
AACAGCAAATAGCGGATACTCTGCTACCCACACACTAACTGAATCATCTTTATAAGTATATTATAACTATATTATGAATCATCTTTATAAAACGTGTGCAGCCAAATGCTCACATAGTTCTTAATTACAACACATTCGAAAAAGCTACTATACATAAAATAAATGTAATAAAAGGCCAGAATAAAACAAATAGCAGAGAGCGAGAAATGAAGCTAGCGTTAGGAAGTGATCCCGCTTGTGATCGAAACATCCTATGGATTATTGCGGGATGCTGGGCAGGATAGGGATAGGATGGAGGTAGGATAGGGATAGGATGGAGGTAGGTAGGATAGGGATAGGATGGAGGTAGAAAAGGGATAGGATAGAGGTAGGATAGGGATAGGATGGAGGTAGGATAGGGATAGGATGGAGATAGGATAGGGATAGGATGGAGGTAGGATAGGGATAGGATGGAGGTAGGTAGGATAGGGATAGGATGGAGATAGGATAGGGATAGGATGGAGGTAGGATAGGGATAGGATGGAGGTAGAGTAGGGATAGGATGGAGATAGGATAGGGATAGGATGGAGGTAGAACAGAGATAGGATGGAGGTAGAATAGGGATAGGATGGAGGTAGGATAGGGATAGGATGGAGGTAGGATAGGGATAGGATGGAGGTAGGATAGGGATAGGATGGAGGTAGGATAGGGATAGGATGGAGGTAGGTAGGATAGGGATAGGATGGAGGTAGAATAGGGATAGGATGGAGGTAGAATAAGGATAGGATGGAGGTAGGATAGGGATAGGATGGAGGTAGAATAGGGATAGGATGGCAGAATAAGGATAGGATGAGGTAGAATAGGGAGGGTGGATGGAGGTAGGTAGGATAGGATAGATGGACGTAGAATAGGGATAGGATGGAGGTAGGATAGGGATAGGATGGAGGTAGGATAGGGATAGGATGGAGGTAGGTAGGATAGGGATAGGATGGAGGTAGAATAGGGATAGGATGGAGGTAGAATAAGGATAGGATGGAGGTAGGATAGGGATAGGATGGAGGTAAGATAGGGATAGGATGGAGGTAGGATAGGGATAGGATGGAGGTAAGATAGGGATAGGATGGAGGTAGGATAGGGATAGGATGGAGAAAGAATAGGGGTAGGATGGAGGGAGGATAGGGATAGGATGGAGGCAGAATAGGGATAGGATGGAGGTAGAATAGGGATAGGATGGATCTAAGATAGGGATAGGATGGAGGTAGAATAAGGATAGGATGGAGGTAGGATAGGGATAGGATGGAGGTAAGATAGGGATAGGATGGAGGTAGGATAGGGATAGGATGGAGGAAGAATAGGGATAGGATGGAGGTAGGATAGGGATAGGATGGAGGTAGAATAGGGATAGGATGGAGGTAGGATAGGGATAGGATGGAGGTAGGATAGGGATAGGATGGAGGTAGGATAGGGATAGGATGGAGGTAGGATAGGGATAGGATGGAGAAAGAATAGGGGTAGGATGGAGGGAGGATAGGGATAGGATGGAGGCAGAATAGGGATAGGATGGAGGTAGAATAAGGATAGGATGGAGGTAGGATAGGGATAGGATGGAGGTAAGATAGGGATAGGATGGAGGTAGGATAGGGATAGGATGGAGGTAAGATAGGGATAGGATGGAGGTAGGATAGGGATAGGATGGAGAAAGAATAGGGGTAGGATGGAGGGAGGATAGGGATAGGATGGAGGCAGAATAGGGATAGGATGGAGGTAGAATAGGGATAGGATGGATCTAAGATAGGGATAGGATGGAGGTAGAATAAGGATAGGATGGAGGTAGGATAGGGATAGGATGGAGGTAAGATAGGGATAGGATGGAGGTAGGATAGGGATAGGATGGAGGGAGGATAGGGATAGGATGGAGGTAGGATAGGGATAGGATGGAGGTAGGATAGGGATAGGATGGAGGTAGGATAGGGATAGGATGGAGAAAGAATAGGGGTAGGATGGAGGGAGGATAGGGATAGGATGGAGAAAGAATAGGGATAGGATGGAAGTATGATAGGGATAGGATGGAGGAAGAATAGGGATAGGATGGAGGTAGGATAGGGATAGGATGGAGGTAGGATAGGGATAGGATGGAGGTAGGATAGGGATAGGATGGAGGTAGGGTAGGGATAGGATGGAGGAAGAATAGGGATAGGATGGAGGTAGGATAGGGATAGGATGGAGGTAGGGTAGGGATAGGATGGAGGAAGAATAGGGATAGGATGGAGGTAGGATAGGGATAGGATGGAGGTAGGGTAGGGATAGGATGGAGGCAGGATAGGGATAGGGATGGAGGAAGAATAGGATAGGGATGGGAGGTAGGGATAGGGATGGGATGGAGGTAGGATAGGGATAGGATGGAGGCAGGATAGGGATGGGATGGAGGAAGAATAGGGAGCAGATGAGTAGGATAGGATAGGATGGAGGTAGGATAGGGATAGGATGGAGGTAGGATAGGGATAGGATGGAGGTAGGATAGGGATAGGATGGAGGCAGGATAGGGATAGGATGGAGGAAGAATAGGGATAGGATGGAGGTAGGATAGGGATAGGATGGAGGTAGGATAAGGATAGGATGGAGGTAGGATAGGGATAGGATGGAGGCAGGATAGGGATGGGATGGAGGAAGAATAGGGATAGGATGGAGGTAGGATAGGGATAGGATGGAGGTAGGGTAGGGATAGGATGGAGGCAGGATAGGGATAGGATGGAGGTAGGATAGGGATAGGATGGAGGCAGAATAGAGCTAGGATGGAGGTAGGATAGGGATAGGATGGAGGTAGGGTAGGGATAGGATGGAGGAAGAATAGGGATAGGATGGAGGTAGGATAGGGATAGGATGGAGGTAGGATAGGGATAGGATGGAGGTAGGATAGGGATAGGATGGAGGTAGGATAAGGATAGGATGGAGGTAGGATAGGGATGGGATGGAGGAAGAATAGGGATAGGATGGAGGTAGGATAGGGATAGGATGGAGGTAGAATAGGGATAGGATGGAGGTAGAATAGGGATAGGATGGAGGTAGGATAGGGAAAGGATGGAGGTAGAATAGGGATAGGATGGAGGAAGAATAGGGATAGGATGGAGGTAGGATAGGGATAGGATGGAGGTAGGATAAGGATAGGATGGAGGTAGGATAGGGATGGGATGGAGGAAGAATAGGGATAGGATGGAGGTAGGATAGGGATAGGATGGAGGTAGAAAAGGGATAGGATGGAGGTAGGATAGGGATAGGATGGAGGTAGGATAGGGATAGGATGGAGGGAGGATAGGGATAGGATGGAGGTAGGATAGGGATAGGATGGAGGTAGAAAAGGGATAGGATGGAGGTAGGATAGGGATAGGATGGAGATAGGATAGGGATAGGATGGAGGGAGGATAGGGATGGGATGGAGGAAGAATAGGGATAGGATGGAGGTAGGATAGGGATAGGATGGAGGTAGAAAAGGGATAGGATGGAGGTAGGATAGGGATAGGATGGAGGTAGGGTAGGGATAGGATGGAGGCAGGATAGGGATAGGATGGAGGTAGGATAGGGATAGGACGGAGGCAGAATAGGGCTAGATGGAGGTAGGATAGGGATAGGATGGAGGTAGGATAGATAGTGGAGATAGGATAGGGATAGGATGGAGATAGGATAGATAGATTGGAGGGAGGATAGGGATAGGATGAAGGTAGGATAGGGATAGGATGGAGGTAGGATAGGGTTGTGGATGGAGGTAGGGGTAGGGATAGGATGGAGGCAGATAGGGATAGGATGGAGGTAGATAGGATAGGATGAGGTAGGGTAGGGATAGGATGGGAGGCAGGGGGATAGGGATAGGATGGAGGTAGGATAGGGGATAGGATGGAGGTAAGAATAGGCTAGGATGGAGGTAGGATAGGGATAGGGTGGAGGTAGGATAGGGATAGGATGGAGGTAGAATAGGGATGGGATGGAGGTAGGATAGGGATAGGATGGAGATAGGATAGGGATAGGATGGAGGGAGGATAGGGATAGGATGAAGGTAGGATAGGGATAGGATGGAGGTAGAATAGGGATAGGATGGAGGTAGAATAGGGATAGGATGGAGGTAGGATAGGGATAGGATGGAGGTAGGATAGGGATAGGATGGAGGTAGAATAGGGATAGGATGGAGGTAGGATAGGGATAGGATGGAGGTAGAATAGGGATAGGATGGAGGTAGGATAGGGATAGGATGGAGGTAGAATAGGGATAGGATGGAGGTAGAATAGGGATAGGATGGAGGTAGGATAGGGAAAGGATGGAGGTAGAATAGGGATAGGATGGAGGTAGGATAGGGATAGGATGGAGGTAGAATAGGGATAGGATGGAGGTAGAATAGGGATATAGGATGGAGGTAGGATAGGGAAAGGATGGAGGTAGAATAGGGATAGGATGGAGGTAGGATAGGGATAGGATGGAGGTAGGATAGGGATGGGATGGAGGTAGGATAGGGATAGGATGGAGGTAGAATAGGGATAGGATGGAGGTAGGATAGGGATAGGATGGAGGTAGAATAGGGATGGGATGGAGGTAGAATAGGGATGGGATGGAAAGGATGATAAAAATTAAATATATATATATATATACTCGTCTCCTCTGAGGATTACTGCAGGATGCTAGGCAAAATAAGGATAGGATAAAGGGAGATAAGGAGAGGGAAAGATATAGTACTCCTCTTAATTTCCGGAGAGAAATGTTTAGTATAGAGATATTCCAGGATTGAAAGATCAAAGTTACATTTTACTTTACGAAGAATCTTTAAATTCTCACTAACTAAAAGGATGGTTTAGTAGTTTAGAATGGGACCTAATAGCAGAGAAAAGGGGGGTTGAGGTGGCGTGTGTTGTGCGGGCTGTTAAGTCTATGTCTTCAGCGAATCTCAGTTTCCGGTTGCATTGGGTCTCACCAACGTAAGGCATATTGCAATGCAAATATTGGTGGACATTGTTATGAGTAAGAAAATAAGGGTAAAGATTCCTTGTGTCTGAACAATGATCTTATAGTTCGTGGGTTTGTGAAAATGAAGCTATGTTTTACTTTAGATGAAAATAGTGTTTTATTAAGTTTATTTATTATAATGTAAATAAATATTCCATAAATTGGGAGAACGCCTTAGTATTTTCTTTAATTTTCTTTTCATTTTCTTTGAATAACATTACCTAGGGTTGTAGAAAAAAAAAATTATTGAGAAAAAAATTAAGAGTCTGTGTAAATCACAGTAAAATACATTCAGAGTATCTACTTCATTCACTTACGAAAAAAAGTATATGGGGTTACATAACACAACACAGATGGAGGCGTAGCGGTACATACCATTAAAATAATGAACGGAACAGATCATAATATATCAAAATCATCTAAGGAGAAGGCTGCTATTAAGATAATTAAAAGGTCTGTTGAAATCATTTAGGTGATTATACAAACAGTAAAAAAAAAGTACGTAATCTGAAGTGCTGCGATTCAGCACGTAAAATGATAATTAGTGAAAATAATTTGATAGGGGGTAGAATAGGGATAGGATGGAGGTAGATAGGGATAGGATGGAGGTAGAATAGGATGGATGGAGGTAGAATAGGGATGGGATGGAGGTAGGATAGGGAGAGATGGAGGTAGGATAGAAGATGAGGTAGAAGAGATAGGATGGAGGTAGGATAGGGAAAGGATGGAGGTAGAATAGGGATAGGATGGAGGTAGGATAGGGATAGGATGGAGGTAGAATAGGGATGGGATGGAGGTAGGATAGGGATAGGATGGAGGTAGAATAGGGATGGGATGGAGGTAGGATAGGGATAGGATGGAGGTAGGTAGGATAGGGAAAGGATGGAGGTAGAATAGGGTTGTGATGGAGGTAGGATAGGGAAAGGATGGAGGTAGAATAGGGATAGGATGGTGTAGAATAGGGATGGGATGGAGGTAGGATGGTGGGATAGGATGGAGGTAGAATAGGGATAGGATGGAGGTAGGATAGGGATAGGATGGAGGTAGGTAGGATAGGGAAAGGATGGAGGTAGAATAGGGATAGGATGGAGGTAGGATAGGGAAAGGATGTAGGTAGAATAGGGATGGGATGGGGGTAGGATAGGGATAGGATGGAGGTAGGATAGGGATAGGATGGAGGTAAGATAGGGATAGGATGGAGGAAGGATAGAGGTAGGATAGGGATAGGATGGAGGTAGGATAGGGATAGGATGGAGGTAAGATAGGGATAGGATGGAGGTAGGATAGGGATAGGATGGAGGTAGGATAGGGATAGGATGGAGGTAGGATAGGGATAGGATGGAGGTAGGATAGGGATAGGATGGAGGTAGGATAGGGATAGGATGGAGGTAGGATAGGGATAGGATGGAGGTAGGATAGGGAAAGGATGGAGGTAGGATAGAGATAGGATGGAGGTAGAACAGAGATAGGATGGAGGTAGAATAGGGATAGGATGGAGGTAGGATAGGGATAGGATGGAGGTAGGATAGGGATAGGATGGAGGTAGGATAGGGATAGGATGGAGGTAGGATAGGGAAAGGATGGAGGTAGAATAGGGATAGGATGGAGGTAGGATAGGGAAAGGATGTAGGTAGAATAGGGATGGGATGGAGGTAGGATAGGGATAGGATGGAGGCAGGATAGGGATAGGATGGAGGTAGGATAGGGATAGGATGGAGGTAGGGTAGGGATAGGATGGAGGTAGGATAGGGATAGGATGGAGGTAGGATAGGGATAGGATGGAGGTAGGATAGGGATAGGATGGAGGTAGGGTAGGGATAGGATGGAGGTAGGATAGGGATAGGATGGAGGTAGGATAGGGATAGGATAGAGGTAGGATAGGGATGGGATGAAGATAGGATGGAGGAAGAATAGGGATAGGATGGAGGTAGAATAGGGATAGGATGGAGGTAGGATAGGGATAGGATAGAGGTAGGATAGGGATGGGATGAAGATAGGATGGAGGAAGAATAGGGATAGGATGGAGGTAGAACAGAGATAGGATGGAGGTAGAATAGGGATAGGATGGAGGTAGAATAGGGATAGGATGGAGGTAGGATAGGGATAGGATGGAGGTAGGGTAGGGATAGGATGGAGGCAGGATAGGGATAGGATGGAGGTAGGGTAGGGATAGGATGGAGGCAGGATAGGGATAGGATGGAGGTAGGATAGGGATAGGATGGAGGTAGGATAGGGATAGGATGGAGGCAGGATAGGGATAGGATGGAGGTAGGATAGGGATAGGATGGAGGTAGGGTAGGGATAGGATGGAGGTAGGATAAGGATAGGATGGAGGTAGGGTAGGGATAGGATGGATGGTAGATAGGGATAGGATGAGGTAGGCTAGGGATAGATGGAGGTAGGATAGGGATAGGATGGAGGCAGGATAGGGATAGGATGGAGGTAGGATAGGGATAGGATGGAGGTAGGGTAGGGATAGGATGGAGGTAGGATAGGGATAGGATGGAGGTAGGATAGGGATAGGATGGAGGTAGG
>BOPN01003969.1:87500-95000 GCA_017312705.2 Penaeus japonicus | reverse complement strand
TAAAGTTGGCAATCCCCACCAGTACATTTTATGCGCAACTAGTTCTAGAAATAAGTATGATAAAATCATTAGAAAATATAACAAGATTAAGAAATAGGAAAAATAAGGAAACAATAGCTAATAACAAAGTAGAGATATAATAAATATTGAATTATCAGAATCTCATATAACTAACCCCTACTATCGTGCACTTAAATTGGCCATTTACCAGTTCTCACTCCATTCTGTGTCTTTTAACACACTGACACCTGTTCTTACTCTGTCTGTTTTCTGTGTTCCCAAGTTAACTTCATCCTCACATCAGTAACTTCACCTGTCACGCCTTGAAGACGATCTTGACGCGTGACGTGACATGGCGAATTTTAACTTGGTCCTATATGCCTTTCTTTCCACCTATCAGTTGCGAAAGTGTATCGTCACGTGATGAGAAAAGTTACTCTAAATTGTTCATAGATGAGTGGGAATATCCTATGATGATAAGAAAATACTAGCAATGGTATTTACTTTGAATAGGTAAATGTATCTCTTAATACTGTATATCCGTATCTATCTATACACATACATTCACATACATGCATACACACATATATCTATCTATCTATCTAAATACATATATATACATACATATATATATATATATATATATATATATATATATATATATATATATATATACATATATATATATATATATATATATGTGTGTGTGTGTGTGTGTGTGTGTGTGTGTGTGTGTGTTTCTGTGTGTGTGTATGTGTGTGTGTACATATATATATACATATATCGAGATTCCGATCTCCATGGTAACGCAATAGACTAAAACGGTTTTCTTTTCTTTTTTCTTTCTCTCTTTCTTTCTCTTCCCAAGCAACAAATAGATCGAAACCGCAATCCTTCTAAAGGTATCATTACGAAACTAAAGGGAAACCAATAAAACTATAGTAAATGCTCTTCCGGCAATTAGATGCAAGCTAATCAAAGCCGTTAAATTCTCTTGAAAAATCACACTGTGCTGATTATCTTTTTTCTTCTTCTTCTTCTTCTTTTTCTTTTTCATTTAACTTCAGCCAAAGGGTCTCTTGCAACATTCAAGGTTGGCTTGACAAGATCGTGTTAGGATTTTACAGGTAGGTCACCCATGAAACAGAGACATGATTAGATGTTGATGGCGATGCAAGATACAATTTAATTATTCTTCATCATTGCAAACCCTCGATGGCGATGTGTTTAATGCTGTCGACTTCTTTAGATGTGTTGTGATTGATTTCTATATTTTGGAACTGTTTATAATTAGTTTTCCTTTTTATTAGAAAGAGAAACTGTGTGTGTGTATATGTGTATGTGTGTGCACATACATACATATATATTGCAATATTTCTACAAATAATATACCGAAAAGACCTTCGGCATATTCATGCGTTCTCCTGCTTTTCCCTTCGTTGTTTTGCTTACACCTCGTTCGTCCCGAATCCTCTTACCTCCACTTTCCCTTATATGTATACATATATATATATATATATATATATATATATATATATATATGTGTGTGTGTGTGTGTGTGTGTGTGTGTGTGTGTGTGTGTGTGTGTGTATTTGAATATATTTGTATATCTATCTATCTATCTCTCTCTCTCTCTCTCTCTCTCTCTCTCTCTATATATATATATATGTGTGTGTGTAGGTATATGTATGTGTATATGTATGTGTATGTGTGTGTTTATTTGTGTGTGTGTGTGTGTGTAAGTACACACACACACACACTTTATATATATATATATATATATATATATATATATATATATATATATATATATATATATATATATATATATATATATATAAATATATATATATATATATATATATATATATATATATATATATATATATATATATACAGTACTGGGAAAATTAATAGACAATTTTTGGGATTCTTCACTTTTTTATCTTTAACACCCCATATCTTCACAAATGTACATTTACATTTCAGTATTTTGTGGGACCTCCTTTGGCTCTAATAACTGCTTCAACACGTCTTGGCATGCTTCTAATGTAGTCCTGTGCTTGTTCCTGATATCTGGATTTCTGTGCCAAACCTCTATCAACTCAACCGCTGGATGAGCTGTACTTTGTTGGTACATTCAATTTTGTTGACTTCATCTTTTAAGTCTTTCCATAAACCTTCAATAGGATTCATATCTGGGCTATTTCCAGGCCAATCAAGCACTTTGATGTTAATATCTTTTAGATGACTAGAAACTCTTCTGGCTGTGTGACATGGCGCCCCGTCATGCATGAATATTCCGTTATTGTCAGGAAACTATTCACGAAATTGGGGTACAAGGCGTTTATTTATCATCTTAAGGTATCCGTCTTGATTCAGAGCGCCATCCACGATCTCTAAACGATCTGTACCTAGTGCAGATATGATGGACCAAACCATGACTTTGGAAGGGAACTTGACTGCAGTCTTCTGAGAGTCAGGGTGGTCCTTTTCTTTTGACGTCCTCCTCACGAATTTTCGCCTATCACTCAGTATTTCCATCATTGATTCATTCACTCAAACTTAAATTACAGCTTTGTAAACCCCAGTCTTCAAGTGGGTTTCATCAAACATGAATTGGAACAAAGACATGTTTTTCAATTTATATGCAGCATCTTGAATCAAACATGAAATATTGGCTATTTTATTGAAATAAATAGTTATTTTAATTAATTTGTGTAGAAAAAACAACGAATTCAGAAAAATTTAATGTATATTTACCTTTTCCCAGTCATCAGATGTCTAGTGGGTGTGTGCCTTGGCCCAAGCCAGCCTTTTCTTCCTCATGGCCTCGGTTAGTCTTGGCACTCTAGTTGGCCTACAGGCACGGTAACCCACCTTATTAAGCTTTTTTCTAACAGCTGAGGTTGTACATTGTACATCATAGTCCACTAAGTCAGCTGCTAGTTGTCTTGACGACTTTGAACGGTCTTTTTTTACCATATCAACGAGAATTCTCTCCTGTCTTGGGGTGGTACAGGACTTCCTTCCACACTTTCCAACACGTTTTGGCTCATAATTTTCGATATTTTCAATCTTCCTTTTCACTCTGTACACACCAGATAATGATACACCAACTTTATGAGCGATTTCTTTACAGTCGAAGGATGTCTCCTGTAGATGAATTTCGATTGCTGAAAAATAAGCCTGACTCAAGTCTTTTCCTCTATCCATGATGCTTCAACAGGTTATCCTTAATGACTTCTACGACTAATTATGGGTCAATTGATACTGAGACATTGGCACACATATTAGGTAATATAAACAATGATTAGTAACTGGAAACAAGAACTGCGGGATCGTGGATATGTGTGGAAATGGTTTAAGACCACAAGGCTGAGGGACGAGGTAATTTTGTGTGGAGACGAGTAACAATTCAAAAACACGATTCTTATCATCTAAAAATAATATAATCAATTATTCTATGTAGATTAAAGATTTCTCAGCATTATTATAAAAAAAGGGTAATGTAAGTAATATGTTTGTAAAGATATAAGGTGTTAAAGATAAAAAAGTGAAGAATCCCAAAAATTGTCAATTAATTTTCCCAGTACTGATATATATATATATATATATATATATATATATATGTGTGTGTGTGTGTCTATATATATATATACAAATTTTTTACCTCCCTGACCGATACTCGAACCCGTATGGTAAGATTGACAGGTACGGAGGTGAGACCACTCGGCTACACGACCCGCAAAAAGAGTTGTCCAACCAAACGCCTTAAGAGACGTCATGGAACTTACCTATGCGCTCTTAGCAGAGCAGTGATAGCGAATTTTTACGAACAACTCCCGCGGGCACTCGGCAGCAACGTAATCACAAATTCAAGTCCCAAATCAGGTTACCAAGGTTAAATATATGAGAAGATGGTAGAATGCAGTAACGCATTTTTAATGTAGACAATTTTTTTTTTTTTTTTTTTTTATCTCCCTGAGGGGGACTCGAACCCGCGCCATAAGATTAACAGGTACGGAGGTGAGACCGCTCGGCTACACGACCTGCTAAAAGAGTTGTCCAACCAAACGCCTTAAGAGATGTCATGGAACTTACCTATGTGCTCTTAGCAGAGCATTGATAGCGAATTTTTACGAACAACTCCTGCGGACACTCGGCAGCAACATAATCACAAATTCAAGTCCCAAATCAGGTTACCAAGGTTATATATATGAGAAGATGGTAGAATGCAGTAACGCATTTTTAATATATACAAATTTTTTACCTCCCTGAGCGGGACTCGAACCCGCGCTGTAAGATTGACAGGTACGGAGGTGAGACCGCTTGGCTACACGACCCGCTAAAAGAGTTGTCCAACCAGACGCCTTAAGAGACATCATGGAACTTACCTATGTGCTCTTAGCAGAGCAGTGATAGCGAATTTTTAAGAACAACTCCCGCCGGCACTCGGCAGCAACGGATTCACAAATTCAAGACCCAAATCAGGTTACCAAGGTTATATATATGAGAAGATGGTAGAATGCAGTAACGCATTTTTAA
Source organism: Penaeus japonicus (assembly GCA_017312705.2). Lineage (NCBI taxonomy): Eukaryota > Metazoa > Arthropoda > Malacostraca > Decapoda > Penaeidae > Penaeus > Penaeus japonicus. Next base: position 90,452 of record BOPN01003969.1, on the reverse strand, counting down.
TATATACATATTTTTTACCTCCCTGAGCGGGACTCGAAACAGCGCCGTAAGATTGACAGGTACAGAGGTGAGACCGCTCGGCTACACAACCCGCTAAAAGAGTTGTCCAACCAAACGCCTTAAGAAACATCATGGAACTTACCTATGTGCTCTTAGCAGAGCAGTGATAGCGAATTTTTACGAACAACTCCCGCGACCACTCGGCAGAAATGGAATCACAAATTCAAGTCTCAAATCAGGTTACCGAGGTTATATATATGAGAAGATGGTAGAATGCAGTAAAGCATTTTTAATATATACATTTTTTTTTTCTTTTACCTACCTGAACGGGACTCGAACCCGTGCCGTAAGATTGAAAGGTACGGAAAGACCGCTCGGCTACACGACCTCCTAAAAGAGTTGTCCAACCAGACACCTTAATATACATCATGGAACTTCCCTATGTCTTCATAGCAGAGCAGTGATAGCAATTTTTTACGAACGACTCTCGCGGGCACTCGGCAGCAACGGATTCACAAATTCAAGTCCCAAATCAGGTTACCAAGGTTATATATGTATAAGATGGTAGAATGCAGTAACACATTTTTAATATATACAATTTTTTTTTTTTTTACCTCCCTGAGCGGGACTTGAACCCACGCTGTAAGATTGACAGGTATGGAGGTGAGACCGCTCGGCTACACGACCCGCTAAAAGAGTTGTCCAACCAGACGCTTTAAGAGACGTCATGGAACTTACCTATGTGCTCTTAGCAGAGCAGTAATAGCGAATTTTTACGAACAACTCCCGCGACCACTCGGCAGCAACGTAATCACAAATTCAAGTCCCAAATCAGGTGACCGAGGTTATATATATGAGAAGATGGTAGAATGCAGTAACGCATTTTTAATATATACAAATTTTTTACCTCCCTGAGCGGGACTCGAAACAGCGCCGTAAGATTGACAGGTACGGAGGTGAGACCGCTCGGCTACACGACCCGCTAAAAGAGTTGTCCAACCAAACGCCTTAAGAGACGTCATGGAACTTACCTATGTGCTCATAGCAGAGCAGTGATAGCGAATTTTTACGAACAACTCTCACGGGCACTCGGCAGAAACGGAATCACAAATTCAAGTCCCAAATCAGGTTACCGAGGTTATATATATCAGAAGATGGTAGAATGCAGTAACGCATTTTTAATATATAATTTTTTTTTTTTTTTTACCTCCCTGACCGGGACTCAAACCCGTGCCGTAAGATTGAAAGGTACGGAGGTGAGACCGCTCGGCTACACGACCTGCTAAGAGAGTTGTCCAACCAAACGCCTTAAGAGACATCATGGAACTTACCTATCTGCTCATAGCAGAGCAGTAATAGCAAATTTTTACGAACAACTCCCGCGGGCACTCGGCAGCAACGGAATCACAAATTCAAGTCCCAAATCAGGTTACCGAGGTTATATATATGAGAAGATGGTAGAATGCAGTAACGCATTTTTAATATATACAATTTTTTCTTTTTTTACCTCCCTGAGTGGCACTCGAACATGCGCCATAAGATTGACAGGTACAGAGGTGAGACCGCTCGGCTACACGACCCGCTAAAAGAGTTGTCTAACCAGACGCCTTAAGAGACCTCATGGAACTTACCTATGTGCTCTTAGCAGAGCAGTGATACCAAATTTTTACATACAACTCCCGCGGGCACTCGGCAGCAACGGATTCACAAATTCAAGTCCCAAATCAGGTTACCAATGTTATATATATGAGAAGATGGTAGAATGCAGTAACGCATTTTTAATATTTATAATTTTATTTTTTTACCTCGCTGAGCGGGACTCGAACCCGCTCCATAAGACTGACAGGTACGGAGGTGAGACCGCTCGGCTATACGACCCGCTAAAAGAGTTGTCCAACCAGACGCCTTTGTACCTTTGTGCTCTTAGCAGAGCAGTGATACCGAATTTTAAAGAACTCCCGCGGGCACTCGGCAGCAACAGGATCACAAATTCAAGTCCCAAATCAGGTGACTAATGTTATATATATGAGAAGATGGAAAAATGCAGTAACGCATTTTTAATATAAGCAAATTTTTTACCTCCCTGAGCGGGACTCAAACCCGCACCGTAAGATTGACAGGTACGGAATGGAGACCGCTCGGCTACACAACCCGCTAAAAGAGTTGTCCAACCAGACACCTTAAGAGACGTCATCGAACTTACCTATGTGCTCATATCAGGGCAGTGATAGCAAATTTTTACGAACAACTCCCGCAGGCACTCGGCAGCAACGGAATAAAAAATTCAAGCCCCAAATCAGGTGACTGAGGTATATATATGAGAAGATGGTAGAATGCAGTAACGCATTTTTAATATATACAATTTTTTTTTTTTTTTTTTACCTCCCTGACTGGGACTCGAACCCGCGCCGTAAGATTGACAGGTACGGAGGTGAGACCGCTCGGTTACACGACCCGCTAAAAGAGTTGTCCAACCAGACACCTTAAGAGACGTCACCTATATGCTCTTAGCAGAGCAGTGATAGCGAATTTTTACGAACAAATCCCGCGGCCACTCGGCAGCAACGGAATCACAAATTCAAGTCCCAAATCAGGTGACCAAGGTTATATATATGAGAAGATGGTTGAATGCAGTAACGCATTTTTAATATATACAAATTTTTTACCTCACTGAGACCGCTCGGCTAAACAACCCCCAAAAAGAGTTGTCCAACCAGACGCCTTAAGAGACGTCATGGAACTTACCTATATGCTCTTAGCAGAGCAGTGATAGCGTATTTTTACGAACATCTCCAGTGGTCACTCGGCAGCAACGGAATCACAAATTCAAGTCCAAAATCAGGTGACCGAGGTTATATATATGAGAAGATGGTTGAATGCAGTAACGCATTTTAAATATATACAAATTTTTTTACCTCACTGACCGGGACTCAAACCCGCGCAGTAAGATTG
>BOPN01003969.1:72500-75000 GCA_017312705.2 Penaeus japonicus | reverse complement strand
CAAGATCCCAAGACTACTCCCACATTAGCAAGATCCCGGATTTTGGGGAAAATCCGAAGGAGTGGCGTCACTAAGGAGTGGCCTTTGATATCATTCATGCGCGGCTTCGGCTTCGTAAGAGATCGGTTATCAAGCCTGGATTAAGATATTGTCACTTTTCCAGATAACGAGAAACATGTCAGGAAAAAGATCTTGTCATATCAATTTCTCTAAAAAAGAACTGGTTGAATGTAAGATTTCAAGGACGTCGATAGAAGAAAAGTACCTCTTCTTTTAAGTAATCACAATTATAGATATAGGTTGATCTAGTTACCAATCCAATGATCTCTCTCTCTCTCTCTCTCTCTCCTCTCCCTCTCTCTCTCTCTCTCTCTCTCTCTCTATCTATCTATCTATCTATCTCTCTTCATGTATATACATCTATTTGTGTGTGTGTGTGTTTACATATATCCTATACAGGGAGGGAGAAAGAGAGAAACATTAGTCCGTTCAGAGTCTAGCCTAATAAAAACGGAAAGAAATTGAGGGCAACAACAACAACAAAAGTGTTATTGTGATGAAGGACAAATACAGGCAGGACAATCCTCTTACCTGCCCAGAAAATCCTTCCTGTGAGGAAAACAGATAAATTTTCCTTTTGACCAAAAACTTTGTCGCCTTTACATACCTATTAATACTCACAAACACAGTTTAAACCAAGCGCCTGACTGCAATGTCGGAAAACAACTTTGCACGTAATACATAATCAAGTTTAGGAAAATATATATACACAATACACGGAACAGAAGATTAAGGAGGCTTAAGCAGAGGAGACCTTGGGGGCAGACGGCGAGACTCACGCCCATCCTTGACACCAGAGATATAAACGTCTTATGTGTGGTAATTAGAGCTATCTATACACCCATCACAATATATATATATATATATATATGTATATATATATATATATATATATATGTATATATATATATATATATATATATGTGTGTGTGTGTGTGTGTGTGTGTGTGTGTGTGTGTGTGTGTGTGTGTGTGTGTGTGTGTATATATATATATATATATATATATATATATATATGTATATGTATATATATATCTATATATATATATATATATATATATATATATGTATGTATGTATGTATGTATATATATCACTTTTCTCCCTCGTCTGCTTCGTTTTTCGCGTAAGAGGAATCTTAGCGAAGACTCTTGAACATTCTTCTTTCCATTTTGATACGGATTATTTTTTTCAAGCCTAAGATAGATTAATCCACTTGGAAAACATGAATAAAGGGCGAAAAAAAAAAATAATAATCTTTTCATATCAAGTTTTACGAGCATTGCAATCGTTTTTGAGATCGTTTGCATGGCCAATTTGCAAAACAGCTGTAAATTTAACGCCATGTGCATGTTCCTGGAATTCTTGAATAAAACGTGCGATTTCGAAGCCCGGAAGGTTGTGTTTCCACGATCTTTCTCGGCAAATAAGATGCGAGAAAATTATTTCCTCTTGACTGGGAAAATAACTTCAGGGCCTGGTTAGAAGGGCTCTCTAGCTGCTAATTCCGAATGACTCTATTACATGAAAAAAAGAAAGAAAAAGAAAAAAAGAAAGAAAAAAGAAAATGAAAAAAGGAAAAAGGAAAAATAGAAAAAAAAGAAAAGAAAAGAAAAAAATAGAAAAAAGAAATAAGGGAAAAAAAAGAAAGAAAAAAGAAAAAAAAAGTAAAAAAGAAAGAAAAAAAAGAAAAAAAAAAACGAAAAAAAACGGACATACTTCCTTATAGAAAAGAAAGACGAATATCCACGCCATTCAAGCCACCCGCAAGCCAAAACTTGTCATTTCTCGTCCTATTCTAATTAATGACCTGATTTAATTAACCCGTTATCGTAATGTCCCTCAAACTACCGTTTAACCCCACGCGATCTGTTAACGGATGCGCATTTAACCCTTTGGCGACAAATGCCTTGAACTCGATTCGCTTTCCTACAACAACACCGCATTATTATTTTGCATTTAAGTTTATACGGTTGAATCCCCAGCTGTTACGCCAACTTAATTAGGATAAGCATAGTCTTCCTCATGGTGCTTAGGGATTACCAGGAACATTTCTTTACTAGACTGTAGTTTTCTAGTGTCGGTAACACAGAAAAATAATTATGACATAACAGCTACCTCAAAAACCTCGTTATGATGAGGCTGATAATAATGATAATAATATAATGATTGTAACTCAGATAACGGTAATGGTAATGACGATAATTAGATTAAGAGGAATATTGCCAGTGATGATATTGCTTGTGCAACACCAATATTGCAATAGCATAGCTAATGATAATGGCAGCAATTACCTCAACAGTAATAAAAATAGTAAAAGACCAGCTGGCAACAGTTTCTAAAGATGCAGTGTTATTTTGCAAACACTTCTAGCATATATATTCATATCTTGTGACCTTTTGCAATTCAATTCTCGTTCATCTAATGCAATAGCGAACAAC
>BOPN01003969.1:0-40000 GCA_017312705.2 Penaeus japonicus | reverse complement strand
CTTGGAATTAGGTCGCACCATTTTCTGATGGAGTAAGTGTGGTGTTAGGTCACATCGTTTTCTGTTAGTATGGTGTTAGGGCGCTCCATTTTTTGTTGGAGTAATATGGTGTTAACTCGCTCCATTTTCTGTTGGAGTTATATGGTGGTATGTCGCTCTGTTTTCTCTTGGAGTAATATGGCGTTAAGTTGCTCCGTTTTCTGTTGGAGTAAAATGGTGGTAGTTTGCTCCGTTTTTTATTGGAGTAATACGGCAGTAGGTCGCTCTGTTTTCTGTTGGATTAGTATGGTGGTAGGTCGCTCCATTTTCTGTTGCAGTAATATGGTGCTGGGTCGCTCCGTTTTCTGTTGGATTAGTATGGTGTTAGGTCGCTCCGTTTTCTGTTGGAGTAATATGGCGTTAAGTTGCTCCGTTTTCTGTTGGAGTAAAATGGTGGTAGGTTGCTCCGTTTTTTGTTGGAGTAATATGGCGGTAGGTCGCTCCGTTTTCTGTTGGATTAGTATGGTGGTAGGTCGCTCCGTTTTATGTTGGATTATTATGGTGTTAGGTCGCTCCGTTTTCTGTTGTATTAGTATGGTGTTAGGTCGCTCCGTTTTATGTTGGATTATTATGGTGTTAGGTCGCTCCATTTTCTCTTGGATTAATATGGCGTTAGGTCGCCCCGTTTTCTGTTGGAGTAATATGGCGTTAGGTCGCTCCATTATCTGTTAGAGCATGTGTGGTGTTAGGTCATTCTGTTTTCTGTTGGAGCATGTGTAGTGTTAGGTCATTCCTTTTTCTGTTGGAGCATGTGTTGTGTTAGGTCGTTCCGTTTTCCGTTGGAGTAATGTGGTGTTAGCTCACTCCGTTTCTGTTGGAGTAATATGGTGGTAGGTCGCTCCGTTTTCTGTTGGATTAGTATGGTGGTAGGTCGCTCCATTTTCTGTTCAAGTAACATTGTGCTAAGTCGATCCGTTTTCTGTTGGAGTATTATGGTGGTAGGTCACTATGTTTACAGTTGGATTAGTATGGTGGTAGGTTTCTCCGTTTTATGTTAGATTAGTATGGTGTTAGGTTGCTCCATTTTCTGTTGGACTATGCTTGGTGTTTAGTCGCTCCGTTTTCTGTTGGACCATGTGTGGAATTAGGTCGCTCCATTTTCTCATGGAGTAAGTGTGGTGTTAGGTCACTTCTTTTTCTGTTAGATTAGTATGGTGTTAGGGCGCTCCGTTTTCTGTTGGAGTTATATGGTGGTAGGTCGCTCCGTTTTCTCTTGGAGTGATATGGTGTTAGGTCGCTCCGTTTTCTCCTGGAGTAATATGGTGTTAGGTCGCTCTTTTTTCTGATGGAGTAATATGGTGGTAGGTCGCTCCGTTTTCTTTTTGAGTAACATGGTGGTAGGTCGCTCAGTTTTCTGTTGGATTAGTATGGTGTTAGGTTGCTCGGTTTTCTGTTGAAGTAATATGGGGGTAGTTTGTTCTGTTTTCTTTTGGAGTAATATGGCGTTAGGTCGCTCTGTTTTCTGTTGGAGTAATATGGCGTTAGGTCGCTCCGTTTTCTGTTGGATTAGTATGGTTTGAGGTCGCTCCATTTTCTGTTAGAGTAATATGGTGGTAGGTCGCTCTGTTTTTTGTTGGAGTAAAATGGTGGTAGGTCTCTATGTTTTCCGTTGGAGTAATATGGTGGTAGGTCGCTCCGTTTTCTCTTGGAGTAACGTTGTGGTAGGTCGCTCCATTTTCTGTTGGAGAAATGTGGTGTTAGCTTGCTCCGTTTTCTCTTGGAGTAACATGGCGTTGTGTTAGGTCACTCTGTTTCCTGTTGGAGCATGTGTTGTGTTATGTCGCTCCGTTTCCTGTTGGAGCATGTGTTTTTATGTCGCTCCGTTTCCTGTTGTAGCATGTGTTTTGTTAGGTCGCTCTGTTTTCTGTTGGAGTAATATGGTGGTAGGTCGCTCCATTTTCTATTGGAGCATGTGTTGTGTTAGGTCGTTCTGTTTCCTGTTGGAGCATGTGTTGTGTTAGGTCGCTCTGTTTTCTGTTGGAGTAATATGGCGTTAGGTCGCTCCGTTTTCTGTTGGAGTAATATGGCGTTAGGTCGTTCCGTTTTCTGTTGGAGTAATCTGGCGTTAGGTCGCTCCGTTTCCTGCTAGAGCATGTGTTGTGCTAGGTCGTTCCGTTTTCCGTTGGAGCATGTTTGTTGTTAGGTCGCTCTGTTTTTTTTTTTTTTTTTTTTTTAGTAATATGGCGATAGGTCGCTCCGTTTTCTGTTGGAGTAATTGGGTGGTAGGTCGCTCCTTTTTCTGTTGGAGTTATATGGTTGTAGGTCGCTCCGTTTTCTGTTGGAGCATGTATTGTGTTAGGTCGCTCCGTCTCTGTTGGAGCATGTGTTGTGTTATGTCGCTCCGTTTCCTGTTAGAGCAAGTGTTGTGTTAGGTCACTCTGATTTCTGTTGGAGTAATATGTCGTTAGGTCGCTCCATTTTTTGTTGGATTGATATGGTTTTAGGTCGCCCGCTTTCTATTGGATTAGTATGGTGTTAGGTCGCTCCGCTTTATGTTGATTAATATGGCGTTAGGTCGCCCCTCCGCTTGCTGGGTGTTGTGTTAGGTCACCCCATTTCCTGTTAGAGTAATATGGTGTTAGGTCGCTCCGTTTTCTGTTGGAGTAATATGGTGGTAAAGCGCTCCATTTTCTTTTAGAATAATATGGTGGTAGGGTGGTCCGTTTTCTGTTGGAGTAACATGGTGGTAGGTCGCTCTGTTTTCTGTTTGAGTAATATGGTGGTACGTTGCTACATTTTCTGTTAGAGTAATATGGTGTTAGGTTGCTCCGTTTTCTGTTGGAGTAATATGGTGGTAGGTCGTTCCGTTTTCTGTTGGAGTAATATGGTGATAGGTCGCTCCGTTTTATGTTTGAGTAATATGGCGTTAGGTCGCTCCGTTTTCTGTTGGAGTAACTTGTTGGTAGATCGCTTCATTTTATGTTGGATTAGTTTGGTGTTAGGTCGATCCGTTTTCTGTTGGAGTAATATGGCGTTGGGTTGCTTCGTTTTTTGTTTGATATTTATGGTGTTAAGTAGCTACGTTTTCTGTTGGAATAATATGGTGTTGGGTCGTTCCGTTTTCTGTTGGATTAGTATATTGTTAGGTAGTTCTTTTACGTTGGATTAGTATGGCGGTAATATGGTGGTAAGTTGTAAGTGGTAAGTTGGAGCATGTGTTGTTTTAGGTCGCCCTGTTTTCTGTTCAAGTAATATGGTGTTTGGTCACAACGTTTTCTGTTGGAGTAAAATGATGGTAAGTCGCTTCATTTTCTTTTGGAGTAATATGGTGGTAGGTCGCTCCATTTTCTGTTTGAGTAATATGGCGTTAAGTCGTTCCGTTTTCTGTTGGAGTAACTTGGTGGTAGATCCCTCTGTTTTCTATTGGAGTTATATGGTGGTAGGTTGCTGGGTTTTCTGTTGCATTAGTATGGTGTTAGGTCGCTCCATATTCTGTTGGAGTAATATTGTGGTACGTCGCTCCATTTTATGTAGGATTAGTATGGTGTTAGGTCGCTCCGTTTTCTGCTGGAGTAATAATGCGTTAGGTTGCTCCGTTTTCTGTTGGATTAGTATGGTGTTAGGTCGCTCCGTTTTCTGTTGGAGTAATAATGCGTTAGGTTGCTCCGTTTTCTGTTAGAGTAATATGCCGTTGGGTCGTTCCGTTTTCTTTTTTATTAGTATGGTGTTAGGTAGCTCCGTATTCTGTTGGATTAGTATGGCGTTAGATTGCTCCGTTTTCTGTTGGAGCATATGTTGTGTTTGGTCGCACCGTTTTCTGTTGGAGTAATACGGTGTTAGGTCGCTCCATTTTCTGTTGGAGTAAGATGGTGGTAAGTCGCTCCGTTTTCTTTTGGAGTAATATAGTGGTAGGACGCTCTTTTTTCTGTTGGAGTAACATGGTGGTAGGTCACTCCATTTTCTGTTTGAGTGATATGGTGGTAGGGTGCTAAATTTTCTGTTTGAGTAATATGGTGTTAGGTTGCTCAGTTTTCTGTTGGAGTAATATATTGGTAGTATGCTCCGTTTTCTGTCAGAGTAATATGGTGGTAGTTCGCTCCGTTTTTTGTTTGAGTAATATGGCGTTAGGTCGCTTCGTTTTCTGTTGGATGTAACTTGGTGGTAGATCGCTCCGTTTTCTGTTGGATGAGTAATGTGTTAGGTCGCTCCGTTTTCTGTTGGAGTAATATGGTGTTAGGTCGCTCCATTTTCTGTTGGAGTAATATGGTGGTAGGTCGCTCCGTTTTCTGTTGGAGTAATATGGTGGTAGGTTGCTCCGTTTTCTGTTGGAGCATGTGTTGTGTTAGGTCGCCCTGTTTTCTGTTCAAGTAATATGGTGTTTGGTCGCAACGTTTTCTGTTACAGTAAAATGGTGGTAAGTCGCTTCATTTATTTTTGGAGTAATACGGTGGTAGGTCGCTCCGTTTTCTGGTTGAGTAATATGGTGGTAGGTCGCTCCATTTTCTGTTTGAGTAATATGGCGTTAGGTTGTTCCGTTTTCTGTTGGAGTAACTTGGTGGTAGATCGCTCTGTTTTCTGTTTGAGCATGTGTTATGTTAGGTCGCTCCGTTTTCTATTAGAGTAATATGGTGTTAGGTCGCTCCTTTTTCTATTGGAGTGATATGGTGGTAGGTCACTCCGTTTTCTGTTGGAGTTATATGGTGGTAGGTTGCTGGGTTTTCTGTTGGATTAGTATGATGTTAGGTTGCTCCATATTCTGTTGGAGTAATATTGTGGTAGGTCGCTCCATTTTATGTAGGATTAATTTGGTGTTAGGTCACTCCGTTTTCTGTTGGAGTAATAATGCGTTAGGTTGCTCCGTTTTCTATTGGATTAGTATGGTGTTAGGTAGCTCCGTTTTCTGTTGGAGTAATATGGCGTTGGGTAGTTCCGTTTTCTTTTTGATTAGTATGCTGTTAGGTAGCTCCATATTCTGTTGGATTAGTATGGCGTTAGATTGCTCCGTTTTCTGTTGGAGCATATGTTGTGTTAGGTCGCCCCATTTTCTGTTGGAGTTATACGGTGTTAGGTCGCTCCGTTTTCTGTTGGTGTAATATGGTGGTAAGTCGCTCCATTTTCTTTTGTATTAATATAGTGGTAGGACGCTCTGTTTTCTGTTGGAGTAACATGGTGGTAGGTCGCTCCGTTTTCTGTTTGAGTGATATGGTGGTAGGGTGCTAAATTTTCTGTTTGAGTACTATGTTGTTAGGTTGCTCTGTTTTCTGTTGGAGTAATATATTGGTAGTATGCTCTTTTTTCTGTCGGAGTAATATGGTGGTAGGTCGCTCCGTTTTCTGTTTGAGTAGTATGCCGTTAGGTCGCTTTGTTTTCTGTTGGAGTAACTTGGTGGTAGATTACTCCGTTTTCTGTTGGAACATGTGTAGTGTTAGGTCGCTCCGTTTTCTGTTGGAACATGTGTAGTGTTAGGTCGCTCCGTTTTCTGTTGGAGTAATATGGTGGTAGGTCGCTCCGTTTTCTGTTGGAGTAATATGGTGGTAGGTCGCTCCATTTTCTGTTGGAGCATGTGTTGTGTTAGGTCGCCCCGTTTTCTGTTCAAGTAATATGGTGTTAGGTCGCAACGTTTTCTGTTGGTGTAAAATGGTGGTAAGTCACTTCATTTTCTTTTGGAGTAATACGGTGGTAGGTCGCTTCGTTTTCTGTTTGAGTAATATGGTGGTAGGTCACTCCATTTTCTGTTTGAGTAATATGGCGTTAGGTCGTTCCGTTTTCTGTTGGAGTAACTTGGTGGTAGATCACTCCGTTTTCTGTTGGAGCATGTGTTGTGTTAGGTCGCTCCATTTCCTGTTGGAGTAATGTGGTGTTAGGTCGCTCCGTTTTTTATTAGAGTATTATGGTGGTAGGTCGGTCAGTTTTCTGTTGGAGTAATATGGTGATAGGTTGCTGGGTTTTCTGTTGGATTAGTATGGTGCTAGGTCGCACCATATTCTGTTGGGGTAATATGGTGGTAGGTCGCTCCGTTTTCTGTTGGAGCATGTGTTGTGTTAGGTTGTTCCATCTTCTGTTTTAGCATGTGTTGGTTTAGGTCGTTCCGTTTTCTGTTGGAGTAATATGGTGGTAGGTCGCCCCGTTTTCTGTTGGAGTAATATGGCGTTAGGTCACTCCGTTTTCTATTGGAGTAATATGGTGTTATGTCGCTCCGTTTTCTGTTGGATTAGTATGGCGTTAGGTCGCTCCGTTTTCTGTTGGAGTAATATGGCGTTAGGTCGCTCCGTTTTCTTTTTGGAGTAATATGGCTTTAGGTCGCTCCATTTTCTGTTGGAGCATGTGTTGTGTTAGGTCGTTCCGTTTTCCATTGGAGTAATATGGCGATAGGTTGCTCCATTTTCTATTGGAGTAATATGGTGGTATGTCGCTCCATTATCTGTTGGAGTAATATGGTGGTAGGTCACTCCGTTTTCTTTTGGAGTAATATGGTGGTAGATCACTTCGTTTTCTGTTGGAGTAATATGGACTTGGGTCGCTCCGTTTTCTGTTGGATTAGTATGGTGTTAGGTAGCTCTGTTTTCTGTTGGTGTAATATGGGGTTAGGTCGCTCTTTTTTCTGTTGGATTAGTAATGTGTTAAGTCGCTCCATTTTCTGTTGGAGTAATATGGTAGTAGGTCGCTCCGGTTTCTGTTTGAGTAATATTGTAGTAGGTTGCTCCGTTTTCTGTTCGATTAGTATTGTTTTAGGTCGCTCCGTTTTTTGTTGGATTAGTATGGTGTTAGGTCGCTCTGTTTTCTTTTGGAGTAATATGGTGGTAGGTCGCTCCGTTTTCTGTTGGAGTAATATGGCGTTTGGTTGCTCCGTTTTCTGTTGGAGTAATATGGAGTTAGGTCGCTCCGTTTTCTGTTGGATTAGTATGGTATTAGGTCGCTTTGTTTTCTGTTGGAGTAGTATGGTGTTAGGTCGCTCCGTTTTCTGTTTGATTAGTATGGTGTTAGGTCGCTCCGTTTTCTGTTGGAGTAATATGGTGGTAGGTCGCTCTGTTTTCTTTTGGAGTAATATGGTGTTAGGTCGCTTTCTTTTTTGTTGGATTAGTATGGTGTTAGGTCGCTCCGTTTGCTGTTGGAGTAATATGGTGGTAGGTCACACCGTTTTCTGTTGGAGTATTATGGTGGTACGTCGCTGTGTTTTTTGTTGGATTATTATGGTTTTAGGTCTCTTTCTTTGTTGTTGGATTAGTATGGTGTTAGGTGGCTCCATTTTCTGTTGAAGTAATATGGTGGTACTCACTCCATTTTCTGTTGGAGTAATATGGAGTTGGGTCGCTCGGTTTTCTGTTGGATTAGTATGTTGTTAGGTAGCTCCGTTTTTTGTTGGAGTAATATGGCGTTAGGTCGCTCCGTTTTCTGTTGGATTAGTATGGTGTTAGGTCGCTCCGTTTTCTGTTGGATTAGTATGGTGGTAGATTGCTCTGTTTTTTTGTTTGTTTTGGAGCATGTGTTTTTTAGGTCACTCTGTTTTCTGTTGGAGCAATATGTGGTAGGTCGCTCCATTTTCTGCCGGAGTAATATGGTGTCAGGTTGCTCCATTTTCTGTTGGAGTAACATGGTGGTAAGTCAGTCCATTTTCTGTTGGAGTAATATGGTGGTAGATTGCTCCGTTTTCTGTTAGAGTAATATGGGGGTTGGTCGCTCCGTTTTCTGTTGGAGTAATATGGTGGTAGGTTGCTCCGTTTTCTGTTGGAGTAATATGGTGGTAGGTCGCTCCGTTTTCTGTTGGAGTAATATGGTGGTAGGTCGCTCCGTTTTCTGTTGGAGTAATATGGTGGTAGGTCGCTCCGTTTTCTGTTGGAGCATGTGTTGTGTTAGGTCGTTCCATTTTCTGTTGGAGCATGTGTTGTGTTAGGTCGTTCCGTGTTCTGTTTGAGTAAAATGGTGGTAGGTCGCCCCGTTTTCTGTTGGAGTAATATGGCGTTAGGTCGCTCTGTTTTCTATTGGAGTAATATGGTGTTATGTTGCTCCGTTTTCTGTTGGATTTGTATGGCGTTAGGTCGCTCCGTTTTCTGTTGGAGTAATATGACGTTAGGTATCTCCGTTTTCTGTTGTAGTAATATGGCTTTGGCTCGCTCCATTTTTTGTTGGAGTATGTGTTGTGTTAGGTCGCTCCGTTTTCTGTTGGAGTAATATGGTGGTAGGTCATTCCGTTTTCTGCTTTAGTAATATGGTTGTATGTCGTTCCATTTTCTGTTGGAGTAATATGGTGGTAGGTCACTCCGTTTTCTGTTGTAGTAACATGCTGGTAGGTCGCTCCATTTTCTTTTATAGTAATATGGTGTTAGGTCGCTCCATTTTCTGTTGGAGTAACTTGGTGGTAGGTCGCTCCGTTTTCTGTTGGAGTAACTTGGTGGTAAGTCGCTCCGTTTTCTTTTGGAGTAATATGGTGGTAGGTTGCTCCATTTTCTGTTGGAGTAATATGGTGGTAGGTCGCTCCATTTTCTGTTGAATTAATATGGTGGTTGGTCTCTTCGTTTTTTGTTGGAGTACTATGGTGGTAGGTCGCTCCATTTTCTGTTTGATTAACTTGGTGGTAGATTGCTTCGTTTTCTGTATGGTGGTATGTCGCTCCATTATCTGTTGGAGTAATATGGTGGTAGGTCACTCAGTTTTCTGTTGGAGTAATATGGTGGTAGATCACTTCATTTACTGTTGGAGTAATATGGTGTTAGGTCGCTCCGTTCCCAGTTGGAGTAACATGGTGGTAGGTCGCTCTGTTTTATGTTGGATTAGTATGATGTTAGGTCGATATGTTTTCTGTTGGAGTAATATGGACTTGGGTAGCTCCGTTTTCTATTGGATTAGTATGGTGTTAGGTTGTTCCGTTTTCTGTTAGAGTAATATGGGGTTAGGTCGCTCCGTTTTCTGCTGGATTAGTAATGTGTTAAGTTGCTCCGTTTTCTGTTGGAGTAATATGGTAGTAGGTCGCTCCGGTTTCTGTTTAAGTAATATTGTGGTAGGTTGCTCCGTTTTCTGTTCGATTAATATTGTTTTAGGTCGCTCCATTTTTTGTTGGATTTGTATGGTGTTAGGTCGCTCTGTTTTTTTGTTGTTGTTTTTTTGGAGTAATATGGTGGTAGGTTGCTCCGTTTTCTGTTGGAGTAATATGGCGTTTGGTCGCTCCATTTTGTGTTGGAGTAATATGGAGTTAGGTCGCACCATTTTCTGTTGGATTAGTATGGTGTTAGGTCGCTCTGTTTTCTTTTGGAGTAATATTGTGTTAGGTCGCTTCCTTTTTTGTTGGATTAGTATTGTGTTAGGTCGCTCCGTTTGCTGTTTGAGTAATATTGTGGTAGGTCGCTCCGTTTTCTGTTGGAGTATTATGGTGGTAGGTCGCTGTGTTTTCTGTTGGATTATTATGGTGTTAGGTCGCTCCATTTTATGTTGGAGTAATATGGTGGTACTCACTCCGTTTTCTGCGTGAGTAATATGGAGTTGGGTCGCTCCGTTTTCAGTTGGATTAGTATGGTGTTAGGTAGCTCCATTTTTTGTTGGAGTATTATGCTGTTAGGTCGCTTGTTTTCTGTTGGATTACTATGGTGTTAGGTTGCTCTGTTTTCTGTTGGATTAGTATGGTGGTAGATCGCTCATTTTTTTGTTGGAGCATGTGTTGTGTTAGGTCGCTCCGTTTTCTGTTGGAGTAATATGGTGGTAGGTCGCTCAGTTTTCTGTTGGAGTAATATGGTTGTAAGTCGTTCCGTTTTCTGTTGGATTAGTATTGTTGTAGGTCGCTCTGTTTTCTGTTGGATTAGTTTGGCGTTAGGTCGCTCCGTTTTCTCTTGGAGTAATATGGTGGTAGGTTGCTCCGTTTTCTGTTGGATTAGTATGGCGTTAGGTCGCTCCATTTTCTGTTGGAGTAATATGGTGTTAGGTCGCTCATGTTTTCTGTTGCTCCGTAATATGGTGAGTAATATCGCTCCGTTTTCTGTTGGAGTAACATGGTGGTAGGTCACTCTGTTTTCTGTTGGAGTAATATGGTGTTAGGTCGCTCCGTTTTCTGTTGGAGTAATATGGTGTTAGGTCGCTGCATTTTCTAATGGAGTAATATGGTGTTACGTCGCTCCGTTTTCTGTTGGAGTAGCATGGTGGTATGTCGCACCGTTTTTTGTTGGAGTAACATGGCCTTAGGTCGCTCCTTTTTCTGTTGGAGTAATATGGTTATAGGTCGCTCCATTTTCTAATGGTTTAATATGGTCTTAGGTCGCTCCGTTTACTGTTGGAGTAACATGGTGGTAGGTCGCTCCGTTTTCTGTTGGAGTAATATGGTGTTAGGTCGCTCCGTTTTCTGTTGGATTAGTATGGTGTTAGGTCGCTCCGTTTTCTGTTGGAGTAATATGGCGTTAGGTCGCTCCGTTTTCTGTTGGATTAGTATGGTGTTAGGTCGCTCCGTTTTCTGTTGGAGTAATATGGTGGTAGGTCGCTCCGTTTTCTGTTGGAGTAATATGGTGGTAGGTCGCTCCGTTTTCTGTTGGAGTAATATGGTGGTAGGTCGCTCCGTTTTCTGTTGGATTAGTATGGTGTTAGGTCGCTCCGTTTTATGTTGGATTAGTATGGTGTTAGGTCGCTCCGTTTTCTGTTGGAGTAATATGGTGGTAGGTCGCTCCATTTTCTGTTGGAGTAATATGGTGGTGGGTCGCTCCGTTTTCTGTTGGATTAGTTTTGTAACCCACCAGTGCCACCAGTTTGTAAGCCACCAGCTGGCACCAGTTTGTAACCCACCGGCGGGCGACCGGTGGATGCCACGATTTTCCTGGTATTGGATTCACAACTCCGAAGAAGCCGCTACGTCGAAACTACCATTGATATCGAGAAGAAAATGGAGAAATTATGCCGAGGTTCCCGCCCGCCGCCCGTTCCGCAGTAAGAAGTTTGCCAGCCCGCCCACACCACAGTAAGAACTTCTCCCGTCCGCCCGCCCTGTTCTACCTGTCCTGACAAACACCGCCGCCCGTAGCAGCTGACCTGTCCGTGCTAAGTAACTTCCTGCACGTCGACACCCATCATTAATGGCAACCCAAGACTGCCCACCGCGGATTTTGGGCTTAACATGAGCGCCCCAACTCCCAGGTCATGAAGTCTCTGACACGAGCAGAAAAGGCGTTAGGTCGCTCCATTTTCTGTTGGATTATTATGGCATTAGGTCGCTCTGTTTTCTGTTGGATTAGTATGGCGTTAGGTCGTTCCGTTTTCTGTTGGAGTAATATGGTGGTAGGTCGCACCGTTTTCTGTTGGATTATTATGGTGTTAGGTCGCTCCGTTTTCTGTTAGATTAATATGGCGTTAGTTCATTCTGTTTTCTGTTGGAGCATGTGTAGTGTTAGGTCGTTCCGTTTTCTGTTGGAGCATGTGTTGTGTTAGGTCATTCCATTTTCCGTTTGAATAATATGGTGGTAGGTCGCTCCGTTTTATGTTGGATTAGTATGGCGGTAGGTTGCTCCGTTTTCTGTTGGAGTAATATAGCGTTAGGTCGCTCCGTTTTCTATTGTAGTAATATGGTGGTAGGTCGCTCCGTTTTCTGTTGGAGTAATATGGTGGTAGGTCGCTCCGTTTTCTGTTGGATTAGTATGGTGTTAGGTCGCTCCGTTTTCTGTTGGAGTAATATGGTGTTAGGTTGCTCCGTTTTCTGTTGGAGTAATATGGTGGTAGGTCACTCCGTTTCCTGTTGAGGTAATATAGTGGTAGGTCGCTTCGTTTTCTGTTGGATTAGTATGGTGTTACGTCGCTCAGTTTTCTGTTGGAGTAATATTACGTTAGATCACTCCGTTTTCTGTTTCAGCATGTGTGGTGTTAGGTCGTTCCATTTTCTGTTAGAGTAATATGGCATTAGGTCACTCTGTTTTCTGTTGGAGGAATATGGTGGTAGGTCGCTCCGTTTTCTGTTTGATTAGTATGGTAATATGGTGCTATGTCGCTCTGTTTTCTGTTGGATTAGTATAGCGTTAGGTCGCTACGTTTTTCGTTGGAGTAATATGGCGTTAGGTCGTTCCGTTTTCCGTTGGAGCATGTGTGGTGTTAGGTCATTCCGTTTTCTGTTAGAGTAATATGGCATTAGGTCACTCCGTTTTCTGTTGGAGTAATATAGGGTAGGTCGCTCCGTTTCTGTTAGATTAGTATGGTGTTAGGTCGCTCCGTTTTCTGTTAGATTAGTATGGTGTTAGGTCGCTCCGTTTTCTGTTAGATTAGTATGGTGTTAGGTCGCTCCGTTTTCTGTTGGAGCTGTATGAGTAATATGCCATTAGGTCGCTCTGTTTTCTGTTTGAGTAATATGGCATTAGGTCGCTCCGTTTTCTGTTGGTGTAATATAGTGGTAGGTCGCACCGTTTTCTGTTGGATTAGTATGGTGGAAGGTCGCTCCGTTTTCTGTTTCAGCATGTGTGTTGTTAGGTCGTTCCGTTTTCTGTTAGAGTAATATGGCATTAGGTCGCTCTGTTTTCTGTTTGAGTAATATGGCATTAGGTCGCTCCGTTTTCTATTGGAGTAATATGGTGGTAGGTCGCTCCGTTTTCTGTTGGATTAGTATGGTGGTAGGTCGCTCCGTTTTCTGTTGGAGCATGTGTTGTGTTAGGTCACTCCGGTTTCTGTTGGAACATGTGTTGTGTTATGTCACTCCATGTCCTGTTAGAGCATGTGTTGTGTTAGGTCGCTCTGTTTTCTGTTGGAGTAATATGGTGGTAGGTCCCTCCATTTTCTGTTGGAGTAATATGGCATTAGGTCGCTCCATTTTCTGTTGGAGTAATATGGTAGTAGGTTGTTCCGTTTTCTGTTAGAGTAATATGGCATTAGGTCGTTCTGTTTTCTTTTTTAGTAATATGCCATTAGGTCGCTCTATTTTCTGTTGGTGTAATATGGTGGTAGGTCGCTCCGTTTTCTGTTGGATTAGTATGGTGGTAGGTCGCTCCGTTTTCTTTTGGAGCATGTGTTGTGTTAGGTCGCTCTGTTTCCTGTTAATATACCGGTAGGTCGCTCCGTTTTCTGTTGGAATAATATGGCATTAGGTCGTTCCGTTTTCTGTTGGAGTAATATGGTGTTAGGTCGCTCCATTTCCTGTTAGAGCATCTGTTGTGTTAGGTCGTTCCATTTTCCATTGGAGCATGTACGGTGTTAGGTCACTCTGTTTTCTGTTGAAATAATATAGCATTAGGTCGCTCTTTTTTCTGTTGGAGTAATATGGTGGTAGGTCACTCTGTTTTCTGTTGGAGTAATAATGTGGTAGGTCCCTCTGTTTTCTGTTTGAGCATGTGTTGTGTTACGTCGCTCCATCTCTGTTGGAGCATGTGTAGTGTAATGTCGCTCCGTTTCCTATTGGAGCATGTGTTGTGTTAGGGCGCTCTGTTTTCTATTGGAGTAATATGGCGTTAGGTCGCTCCGTTTTCTGTTGGATTAGTATGGTGTTAGGTCGCTCCATTTTCTGTTGGAGTAATATGGTGGTAGGTCGCTCCGTTTTCTGTTGGAGTAATATGGTGGTAGGTTGCTTCGTTTTCTGTTGGATTAGTTTGGTGTTAGGTCGCTCCGTTTTTTGTTAGAGTAATATGGTGGTAGGTCGCTCCGTTTTCTGTTGGAGTAATATGGTGGTAGGTCGCTCCGTTTTCTGTTGGAGTAATATGGTGATAAACCGCTCCGTATTCGGTTGGAGTTATATGGTGGTAAGTCGCTCCTTTTTCTGTTAGAGAAACATAGTGGTAGGTTGCTCCATTTTATGTTAGATTACTATGGTGCTAGGTCACTCTGTTTTCTGTTGGAGTAATATGGCGTTGGGTCGCTCCATTTTCTGTTGGATTAGTATGGTGTTAGGTTGCTCCATTTTGTGTTTGAGTAATTTGGCATTAGGTCACTCTGTTTTCTCTTGGATTAGTATGGTGTTAGGTCGATCTGTTTTCTGTTTGAGTAATATGATGGTAGGTCACTCCATTTTCAGTTGGAGTAATATGATGGTAGGTCGCTTTCTTTTCTGTTGGATTATGTATGGTGTTAGGTCGCTCTGTTTTATGTTGGATTAGTATGGTGGTAGGTCGCTCCGTTTTCTGTTGGAGTAATATGGTGGTAGGTCGCTCCGTTTTCTGTTGGAGTAATATGGCGTTAGGTCGCTCTGTTTTCTGTTGGAGTAATATGGCGTTAGGTCGCTCCATTTTCTGTTGGAGTAATATGGCTTTGGGTCACTCCGTTTTTTCTTGGAGAATATGTTGTGTTAGCTCGCTCCATTTTCTGTTAGAGTAATATTGTGGTAGGTCGCTCCGTTTTCTGTTGGAGTAACATGTTGGTAGGTCGCTCCATTTTCTGTCGGAGATATATGGTGGTAGATTACTTCGTTTTCTATTGGAGTAATATGGTGGTAGGTCACTCCGTTTTCTGTTGGAGCATGCGTTGTGTTAGGTAGTTCCGTTTTCCGTTGGAATAAAATGGCGGTAGGTCGCCAAGTTTTCTTTTAGAGCTCCATTTTCTATGACAATAGGTGTTATGCTCCATTTTCTGTTGGAGTAATATGGTCTTAGTTCGCTCCATTTTCTATTGGAGTAATATGGCGTTAGGTTGCACCGTTTTCTGTTGGAGTAATATGGCTTTAAGTCGCTTGGTTTTCTGTTGGAGCATGTGTTGTGTTAGGTCGCTCCATTTTCTGTTGGAGTAATATGGCGTTAGGTTGCTCCATTTTCTGTTGGAGAAATACTACGTTAGGTACCTCCATTTTCTCTTAGAGTAATATGGCGTTAGGTCGCTCCGTTTTCTGTTAGAGTAATATGGTGGTAGGTCGCTCCGTTTTCTGTTGGAGTAATATGGTGTTAGGTCGCTCCGTTTTCTGTTGGATTAGTATGGTGGTAGGTCGCTCCGTTTTCTGTTGGATTTGTATGGTGGTAGGTCACTCTGTTTTATGTTGGATTAGTATGGCGTTAGGTCGCTCTGTTTTCTTTTTGAGTAATATTGTGGTAGGTCGCTCCGTTTTCTGTTGGAATAATATGGTGTTAGCTCGCTCGGTTTTTTGTTGGAGTAACTATGTGGTAGGTCACTCCGTTTTCTGGTGGAGTAATATGGTGGTAGGTCGCTCCGTTTTCTGTTGGAGTAATATGGTGGTAGGTCGCTCCGTTTTCTGTTGGAGTAAAATGGTGTTAGATTGCGCTGTTTTCTCTTGGAGTAATATGGTGGTAGGTCGCTCTCTTTTCTGTTGAAGTAATATGGTGGTAGGTCACCCCGTTTTCTGTTGGAGTACTATGGCATTAGGTCGCTCTGTTTTCTATTGGAGTAATATGGTGTTATAACCATTTTCTGTTGGAGTAATATGGCTTTAGGTTGCTCCTTTTTCTGTTGGAGCATGTGTTGTGTTAGGTCGTTCCGTTTTCTGTTGGAGTAATATGGTGTTATATCGCTCCGTTTTCTGTTGGATTAGTATAGCGTTAGGTCGCTCCGTTTTCTGTTGGGGTAATATGGCGTTAGGTCACTCCATTTTCTGTTGGAGAAATATGGCTTTATGTCGCTCCATTTTCTGTTGGAGCATATGTTGTGTTATGTCGTTTCGTTTTCTGTTGGAGCATGTGTTGTGTTAGGTCGTTCCATTTTCTTTTGGAGAAATATTGTGTTAGGTCGCTCCATTTTCTGTTGGAGTAATATGGCGTTAGGTCGCTCCGTTTTCTGTTGGATTAGTATGGTGTTAGGTCGCTCCGTTTTCTGTTGGAGTAATATGGTGGTAGGTCGTTCCATTTTCTGTTGGATTAGTAAGGTGTTAGGTCGCTCCATTATCTTTTGGAGTAACATGGTGGTAGGTCACAATGTTTTCTGTTGAAGTAATATGGTGGTAGGTCGCTCCGTTTTCTGTTTGAGCATGTGTTGTGTTAGGTTTTTCTGTTGGAGTAATATGGTGTTATGTCGCTCCGTTTTCTGTTGGATTAGTATGGCGTTAGGTCGCTCCGTTTTCTGTTGGAGTAATATGGCGTTAGGTCGCTCCATTTTCTGTTGGAGAAATATGGCTTTATGTCGCTCCGTTTTCTTTTGGAGCATGTGTTGTGTTACGTCGTTTCCTTTTCTGTTGGAGCATGTGTTGTGTTAGGTCGTTCCATTTTCTGTTGGAGTAATATGGCATTAGGTTGCTCTGTTTTCTGTTGGAGTAATATTGCATTAGGTCGCACCATTTTCTGTTGGAGTAATATGGCATTAGGTCGCTCCATTTTCTGTTGGAGTAATATGGTGGTAGGTCACTCCTATTCTGTTGGATTAGTTTGGTGTTAGGTTGTTCTGTTTTCCGTAGGATTAGTATGGTGGTAGGTCGCTCCATTTATTTTTGGAGTAACATGGTGGTAGGTCACAATGCTTTCTGTTGAAGTAATATGTTAGTAGGTTGCTCCGTTTTCTGTTGGAGTAATATTGTGGTAGGTCACTCCGTTTTCCATTGGATTAGTTTGGTGTTAGGCCGTTCCGTTTTCTGTTGGAGTAATATGGTCATAGGTCGTTCCGTTGTCTGTTGGAGTAATATAGCGTTGGGTCGCTCCATTTTATTTTTGATTAGAATGGTGTTAGGTCGATCCGTTTTCTGTTGAAGTAATATGCCGTTGGGCAGCTCCGTTTTCTTTTGGATTAGTATGGTGTTAGGTCGCTCCATTTTTTGTTGTAGTAATATGGCGTTAGGTCACTCCGTTTTCTGTTGGATTCATATGGTGGTAGGTCGCTCCGTTTTTTGTTGGAGTAATATGGTGGTAGGTCGCTTTTTTTTCTTTTGGATTAGTATGGTGTTAGGTCGCTCCATTTAATGTATGATTAGTATGGTGATAGGTCGCTCCGTTTTCTGTTGGAGTAATATGGTGTTAGGTCGCTCCGATTTCTGTTTGAGTAATATGGTAGTAGGTCGCTCCGTTTTCTGTTTAAATAATAAGGTTGTAGGTCACTCCGTCTTTTGGGTTAATTTTGAGTAATATGGTGGTACGTTGCTCTGTTTTCTATTGGATTAGTATGGTTGTAGGTCGCTGCATTTTCTGTTGGAGTAATATGGTGTTAGGTCAGTCTGTTTTCTGTTGGATTAGTATGGTGCTATGTCACTCCGTTTTCTGTTGGAGTAATAAAGTTGTAGGTCGCTCCGTTATCTGTTGGAGTAGTATGATGGTAGGTTGCTCCATTTTCTGTAGGATTTGTATGGTGGTAGGTCACTGTGTTTGGTCACTCCATTTTCTGTTGAAGTAATATGATGGTAGGTCGCTCCGTTTTCTGTTGTAGTAATATGGTAGTAGGTCGCTCTGTTTTCTGTTGGAGTAATATGGTGGTAGGTCGCTCCATTTTCTTTTGGAGTAATATGGTGGTAGGTTGCTCTGTTTTCTAGCGGATTAGTATGGTGGTAAGTCACTCCGTTTTCTCTTGGATTAGTATGGTGGGAGGTCGCTCCATTTTCTGTTGGAGTAACATGATGGTAGGTCGCTCTGTTTTTTGTTTGAGTAATATGGTTTTAGGTCGCTCCATTTTCCGTTAGAGTAACATGGTGTAATGTCGCTCCGTTTTCTGTTGGAGTAATATAGTTGTAGGTCACTTCGTTATCTGTTGGATTATTATGGTGTTAGGTCGCTCCATTTAATGTATGATTAGTATGATGATAGGTCGCTCCCATTTTCTGTTCGAGTAACATGGTGGTAGGTTGCTCTTTTTTCTTTTGGAGTAATATGGTGGTAGGTCGCTCTATTTTCTTTTCGAGTAATTTGGTGTTAGGTCGTTCCTTTTCTGTCTGGGTAATATGGTGTTAGGTCGCTCCGTTTTCTGTTGGAGTAATATAGCGTTAGGTCGCTCCGTTTTCTGTTGGTTCATATGTTGTGTTAGGTCGCTCCGTTTTCTGTTGGAGTAATATATCGATAGGTCGCTCCGTTTTCTGTTTGAGTAATATCGTGGTAGGTGGCTCCGTTTTCTGTTTGAGTAATATGGTGGCAGGTTGCTCCGGTTTCTGTTTGATTACTATGGTGGTAGGGCGCTCCGTTTTCTGTTAGAGTAATATTGTGGTAGGTCGCTCAATATTCTGTCAAAGTAATATGGTAGTAGGTCGCTCCGTTTTCTGCTTGAGTAATATGGTGGTAGGTTGCTCCGTTTTCTGTTTGAATAATTTGGTGGTAGGTCGCTCCGTTTTCTTTTGGAGCATTTGTTATGTTAGGTCATTCCTTTTTTTGTTGGAGCATGTGTTGTGTTAGGTCGCTCTGTTTTCTGTTGGAGTAATATGGTGTTAGGTCGCTCCGTTTTCTGTTGGAGTAATATGGTGGTAGGTCGCTCCGTTTTCTGTTGGAGTAATATGGTGGTAGGTCACTCTGTTTTCTGTTGGAGTAATATGGCGTTAGGTCACTTAGTTTCCTGTTGGAGTAATATGGTGTTAGGTCGCCACGTTTTCTGTTTCATTAGTATGGTGTTAGGTCGCTCCGTTTTCTGTTGGAGTAATATGGTGTTAGGTCGCCACGTTTGCTGTTTCATTAGTATTGTGTTAGGTCGCTCCATTTTCTGTTGGAGTAATATGGTTTGAGGTCGCTCCGTTTTCTGTTGGAGTAATATGTTGGTAGGTTACTCTGTTTTTTGTTGGAGTAATATTTAGGTAGGTTGCTCCGTTTTCTGTCGGAGCAATATGGTGGTAAGTCGCTCAGTTTTTTGTTGGAGTAATATGGTGTTAGGTTGCTCCCTTTTCTGTTGGAGTAATATGGTGGTAGGTCACTCCCTTTTCTGTTGGAGCATTTATTTTGTTAGGTTGCTCCATTTTCTGTTGGAGTAATATGGTGTTAGCTCGCTCCATTTTCTGTTGGAGTAACATGGTGGTAGGTCGCTCCATTTTCTATTGGAGTAATATGATGTTAGGTCGCTCTGTTTTCTGTTGGGGTAGTATGATGGTAGGTCGCTCCGTTTTCTGTTGGAGTAATATGGTGGTAGGTTGCTCATTTTTCTGTTGGAGTAATATGGCGTTTGGTCGCTCCGTTTTCTGTTGGATTAGTATTGTGGTAGATCGCTCCGTTTTCTGTTGGAGTAACATGGTGATAGGTCGCTCCGTTTTCTATTGGAGTAATATGATGGTAGGTCGTTCCGTTTCCTGTTGGAGTAGTATAATGGTAGGTCGCTCCGTTTTCCTTAGGAGTAATATGGTGTTAGCTCGCTCCATTTTCTTTTGGAGTAACATGGTGGTAGGTCGCTCCGTTTTCTATTGGAGTAATATGATGGTAGGTCGCTCCATTTTCTGTTAGAGTAAAATTGTGGTAGGTCGCTCTGTTTTTTGTTGATGTAATATGGTGGTAGGTCGCTCTGTTTTCTGTTGGATTAGTATGGTGTTAGGTTGCTCCATTTTCTCTTGGAGTAATATGGTGGTAGGTCGTTCCTTTTTCTGTTGAAGTAATATGGCATTAGGTCGCACCATTCTCTGTTATATTATTAATGTGTTAGGTCACTCCAATTTCTGTTGGATAAGTATGGTGGTAGGTCGCTTCGTTTTCTGTTGGAGTCACATGGTGGTAGATAGTTCTGCTTTCTGTTGGATTAATAAGGTGGTAGGTCGCTTCATTTTTTGTTGGAGTAACATGGCGTTGTTTCGCTCCGTTTTCTGTTGGAGTAATATTGCGTTAGGTCGCTCCATTTTCTGTTGTAATAGTAATGTGGTAGGTCGTTCCATTTTCTTTTGGAGTAACATGGTGGTAGGTCACAATGTTTTCTGTTGAAGTAATATGGTGGTAGGTCGCTCCGTTTTCTGTTGGAGTAATATGGTGGTAGGTCACTCCGTTTTCTGTTGGATTAGTTTGGTGTCAGGCCGTTCCGTTTTCTGTTGGAGTAATATGGTGGTAGGGCATTCCTTTGTCTGTTGGAGTAATATGGCATTGGGTCGCTTCGTTTTCTTTTGGATTAGTATGGTTTTAGGTAGCTCCGTTTTCTGTTGAAGTAATATGGCGTTGGGCAGCTCCGTTTTCTTTTGGAATAGTATGGTGTTAGGTCGCTCCATTTTTGTTGGAGTAATATGGTAATAGGTCACTCTGTTTTCATTTGGATTAGAATGGTGTTAGGCCACTCCGTTTTCTTTTGGAGTAATATGGTGGTAGGTCGCTTTTTTTTCTTTTGGATTGGTATGGTGTTAGGTCGCTCCATTTAAAGTATGATTAGTATGATGATAGGTCGCTCCGTTTTCTGTTGGAGTAATATGGTGTTAGGTCGCTCCGTTTTCTGTTGGATTAGTATGGTGTTAGGTCGCTCCGTTTTCTGTTTGAGTAAAATGGTAGTAGGTCGCTCTTTTTTCTGTTGGAGTAATATGGTGGTAGGTCGTTCTGTTTTCTGTTGGAGTAATATGGTGGTAGGTCGCTCCATTTCTTTTTTTTTTTTTTTTTTTAGAGTAATATGGTGGTATGTTGCTCTGTTTTCTATTGGATTAGTATGGTTGTAGGTCGCTACGTTTTCTGTTAGAGTAAAATGGTTGTAGGTCGCTCCGTTTTCTGTTGGAGTAATTTGGCGTTAGGTCACTCTGTTTTCTCTTGGAGTAATATGGTGGTAGGTCGTTCTGTTTTCTATTGGATTAGTATGGTTATTGGTCGCTACATTTTTTGTTGGAGAAATATGGTTGTAGGTTGCTACGTTTTCTATTGGAGTAACATGGTGGTAGATCGTTCCACTTTCTGTTGGAGTAATAAGGTGTTAGGTCGTTTCATTTTCTGTTGGAGTAATGTGGTTGTAGGTCGCTTCATTTTCTGTTGGAGTAACATGGCGTTGTGTCGCTTCGTTTTCTGTTGGAGTAATGTGGTTGTAGGTCGCTTCGTTTTCTGTATGATTAATATGGTGGTAGGTTGCTCCGTTTTCTGTTGGATTAATAAGGTCGTAGGTCGCTCCTTTTTCTGTTGGAGTAATAATGTGTTAGGTCGCTCTGTTTTCTTTTAGAGTAATATCATGCTAGGTCGCTTTGTTTTCTGTTGGAGTAATATGGTGGTAGGTCGCTCCGTTTTTTTGTAGATTAGTATGGTGGTATGCCGCTCCGTTTTATGTTGGGTTAGTATGGTGTTAGGTCGCTCCGTTTTCCATTGGAGTATTATGGTGGTAGGTCGCTCCGTTTTCTAGTGAAGTAATATGGCGTTAGGTCGCTCCGTTTTCTGTTGGAGTAATTTGGCGTTAGGTCGCTCAGTTTTCTCTTGGAGTAATATGGTGGTAGGTCGCTCTGTTTTCTATTGGATTAGTATGGTTATAGGTCGCTACGTTTTTTGTTGGAGAAATATGGTTGTAGGTTGCTACGTTTTCTGTTGGAGTAACATGGTGGTAGATCGTTCCACTTTCTGTTGGAGTAATAAGGTGTTAGGTTGCTTCATTTTCTGTTGGAGTAATGTGGTTGTAGGTCGCTTCATTTTCTGTTGGAGTAACATGGCGTTGTGTCGCTTCGTTTTCTGTTTGAGTAATGTGGTTGTAGGTCGCTTCGTTTTCTGTATGATTAATATGGTGGTAGGTTTCTCCGTTTTCTGTTGGATTAATAAGGTGGTAGGTCGCTCCTTTTTCTGTTGGAGTAATAATGTGTTAGGTCGCTCTGTTTTCTTTTAGAGTAATATCATGCTAGGTCGCTTCGTTTTCTGTTGGAGTAATATGGTGGTAGGCCGCTCCGTTTTTTTGTAGATTAGTATGGTGGTATGCCGCTCCGTTTTATGTTGGGTTAGTATGGTGTTAGGTCGCTCCGTTTTCCATTGGAGTATTATGGTGGTAGGTCGCTCCGTTTTCTGTTGGAGTAACATGGTGTTAGGTCGCTCCATTTTCTGTTGGAGTAATATGGTGGTAGGTCGCTCCGTTTTCTTTTGGAGTAATATATTGATATGTTGCTCCGTTCTCTGTTGGAGTAATATGGTGTTAGGATGCTCCGTTTTCTGTTGGATTAGTATGGTGTTAGGTCATTTCATTTTCTGTTGGATTAGTAATGCGATAGGTCGCTCCGTTTTATGTTTGATTAGTATGGTGTTAGGTTGCTCTGTTGGAGTATGCGTGATGTTTAGTCACTCCGTTTCCTGTTGGAGCATGTGTGGAATTAGGTCGCTCCATTTTCTGATGGAGTACGTGTGGTGTTAGGTCACTTCGTTTTCTGTTGGAGTATATGTGGTGTTTGGTCGCTCCATCTTCTGTTGGAGTAATAAGGTGTTAGGTCGCTCCGTTTTCTATTGGAATATGCGTGGTGTTTAGTTGCTCAATTTTCTGTTGCAGCATGTGTGGAATTAGATCGCTCCATTTTCTGATGGAGTAAGTGTGGTGTTAGGTCTCTTCGTTTTATGTTAGATTAGTATGGTGTTTGGTCACTCCGTTTTCTGTTAGAGCAATATGGTATTAGGTTCCTCTTTTTTCTGTTGTAGTAAAATGGTGGTAGGTCGCTCCGTTTTCTGTTAGGGTAATATGGTGATAGGTCGCTACGTTTTCTGTTGGATTAGTATAGTGTTTGGTCGCTCCATTTTTTGTTTGATTAGTATGGTGTTAGGTGGCTCCGTTTTCTGTTGGAGTAATATGGTGGTAGGTCGTTCCATTTTCTGTTGGAGTAATATGGCATTAAGTCGCTCCATTTTCTGTTGGAGTAATATGGTGTTTGGTCGCTCCATTTTCTGTTGGATTAGTATGGTGTTAGGTTGCTCTGTTTTCTGTTGGAGTAATATGGTGGTAGGTCGTTCCGTTTTCTATTGTTGTAATATGGTGGTAGCTCGTTCCGTTTTCTGTTGTGGTAATATGGCGTTAGGTCGCTCCATTTTCTGTTGGAGTAATATGGCAATTGGTCGCTCCATTTTCTGTTGGAGTAATATGGTGGTAGGTCGTTCCGTTTTTTGTTGGAGTAATATGGTGGTAGGTCGCTCCGTTTATGTTTGGATTAGTATGGTTTTAGGTTGCTCCGTTTTCTTTTGTAGTAATATGGTGGTAGGTCGTTCCGTTTTCTGTTGGAGTATTATGGCGTTAGGTCGCTCCGTTTTCTGTTGGATTAGGATGGTGTTAGGTTGCTCCGTTTTCTATTGGAGTAATATGGTGGTAGGTCTCTCCGTTTTCTGTTGGATTAATATGGTGGTAGGTCGCTCAATTTTCTGTTGGATTAGTATGGTGTTCGGTCGCTCTGTATTCTGTTGGAGTAATATGGTGTTATGTCGCTCCGTTTTCTGTTGGAGTAATATGGTGGTAGGTCGCTCCGTTTTCTGTTGGAGCATGTGTTGAGTTAGGTCGCTCCATTTTCTGTTGGAGTAATATGGCATTAGGTCGCTCCATTTTCTGTTTGAGTAATATGGCATTAGGTCGCTCCGTTTTCTGTTTGAGTAATATGGTGCTAGGTCACTCCATTTTCTATTGGAGTAATATGGCTTTAGGTCGCTCCGTTTTCTGTTGGAGTAGTATGATGGTAGGTTGCTCAGGTTTCTGTTAGATTTGTATGGTTGTAGGTCGCTCCGTTTTCTGTTGGAGTAATATGGTGGTATGTCGTTCCGTTTTATGTTGGAGTAATATGGTGTTAGGTCACTCCGTTTTCTGTTGGATTAGTATCTTGTTAGGTCGCTCCATGTTCTGTTGGATTATTATGGTGTTAGGTCGCTCCATTTTCTGTTGGAGTAACATGGTGGTAGGTCACTCTGTTTTCTGTTGGAGTAATATTGTGTTAAGTCGCTCTGTTTTTTTTTTTTTGGAGTATTATGGTGTTAGGTCACTACATTTTCTGTTGGATTGGTATGGTGTTAGGTCGCTCCATTTTCTGTTGGATTAGTATGGTGGTAGGTCACTCCGTTTTCTGTTGGAGTAACATGGTGGTAGATCGGTCCGTTTTCTGTTGGAGTAATATGGTGGTAGGTCAAAGAATTTTCTGTTGGAGTATCATGGCGTTTGGTCATTCCATTTTCTGTTGGATAAGTATGGTGGTAGGTCGCTCCGTTTTCTGTTGGAGTAATATGGCGTTAGGTCGCTCCGTTTTCTGTTGGAGCATGTGTTGTGTTAGGTCGCTCTGTTTTCTGTTGGAGTAATATGGTGGTAGGTCGCTCCGTTTTCTGTTGGAGTAACATGGTGGTAGGTCGCTCCGTTTTCTGTTGGAGTAATATGGTGGTAGGTCGCTCCATTTTCTGTTGGAGTAACATAGCGTTTGGTCACTCCGTTTTCTGTTGGAGTAACATGGTGGTAGGTTGCTCCGTTTTCTGTCTGATTAGTATGGTGGAATGTCGCTCCGTTTTCTTTTGGAGTAATATGGTGGTAGGTCGCTCTGTTTTCTGTTGGAGTAATATGGTGATAGGTCGCTCTGTTTTCTGTTGGAGTAATATGGTGGTAGGTCGCTCCGTTTTCTGTTGGAGTAACATGGTGGTAGGTCGCTCCGTTTTCTGTTGGAGTAACATGGTGGTAGGTCACTTTGTTTTCTTTTGGAGTAATAATATGTTAGGTTGCTCCTTTTCCTGTTGGAGTAACATGGTGGTAAGTCGCTCCTTTTTTTCTTGGAGTAATACGGTGGTAGGTCGCTCCGTTTTCTGTTGGAGTAGTATGATGGTAGGTAGCTCAGTTTTCTTTTGGATTTGTATGGTTGAAGGTCTCTCCGTTTTCTCTTGTAGTAGTATGGTGTTAGGTCGCTCCGTTTTCGTTTGGATTATTATGGTGGTAGGTCGCTTCGTTTTCAATTGGAGTAAAATGTTGGTAGATCGCTCTGTTTACATTTAGAGTAATATGGTGGTAGGTCGCTCCATTCTCTGTTGGAAGGACATGGCATTTGGTCGCTCCGTTTTCTGTCGGAGTAACATGGTGGAAGGTCACTCCATTTTCTGTTGGATTAGTATGGTGGTAGGTCGCTCATTTTTCTGTTGGAGTAATATGGCATTAGGTCGCTTCGTTTTCTGATGGAACATGTGTTCTATTAGGTCGCTCTGTTTTCTGTTGTAGTAATATTGTTTTAGGTTGCCCCATTTTCTTTTGTATTAGTGTAGTGGTAGGTCGCTCCTTTTTCTGTTGGAGTAGTATTGTGGTAGATCGCTCCGTTTTCTGTTGGAGTAATATGGCGGTAGGTCGCTCCAGTTTCTGTTGGAGTGAAATGGCGTTTGGTCCATCCGTTTTCTGTTTGAGTAACATGGTGGTAGGTCGATCCGTTTTCTGTATGATGAGTATAGTGGTAGGTCGCTCTATTTTTTGTTGGAGTAATATGGTGGTAGGTCGCTCTGTTTTCTGTTGGAGTAATATGGTGGTAGGTCACTCTTTTTTCTGTTGGAGTAATAATGTGTTAGGTCGCTCTGTTTTCTGTTAGAGTAATATGGTGGTAGGTTGCTCCGTTTTCTGTTGGAGTAATATGGCGTTAGGTCGCTCCATTTTCTGTTGTATTAGTATGGTGTTAGGTCATTCTTTTTTCTATTGGAGTAAAATGGCGTTACGTCGTTCCGTTTTCTGTTGGAGCATGTGTGCTGTTAGGTCGTTCCATTTTCTTTTGGAGCATGTGTTGTGTTAGGTCGTTCCGTTTTTCGTTGGAGCATGTGTGGTGTTAGGTCGCTCTGTTTTCTGTTGGAGTAATATGGCGTTAGGTCGCTCCGTTTTCTGTTGGAGTAATATGGCGTTAGGTCGCTCCGTTTTCTGTTGGAGTAATATGGCGTTAGGTCGCTCCGTTTTCTGTTGGAGCATGTGTTGTGTTAGGTCGCTCCATTTCCTGTTGGAGCATGTGTTGTGTAATGTCACTTCGTTTCCTGTTGGAGCATGTGTCGTTATGTCGCACGATTTCCTGTTGGAGCATGTGTTGTGTTAGGTCGCTCTATTTTCTATTGGAATAATATCGTGGTAGGTCGCTCCGTTTTCTGTTGGAGTATGTGTTGTCTTAGGTCGCTCTATTTTCTGTTGGAGTAATATGGCGTTAGGTCGCCCCGTTTTCTGTTTGAGTATTATGGCATTAGGTCGTTCCGTTTTCTGTTGAAGTAATATGTTGATAGGTCGCTCCGTTTTCTGTTGGAGTAACATGGTGGTAGGTCGCTTTGTTTTCTGTTGGAGCTTCTGTTGTGTTAGGTCGCTTCGTTTTCTGTTGGAGTAATATGGTGTTAGGTCGCTCCGTTTTCTGTTAGAGTAATATGGATGTAGGTCACTCCGTTTTCAGTTGGAATAACATGGTGGTAGGTTGCTCCGATTTCCGTTGAAGTAATATGGTGGTAGATCACTCCATTTTCTGTTGGAGTAACATGGTGGTAGGTCGCTCCGTTTTCTGTTGGAGCTTGTGTTGTTTTAGGTCACTCCGTTTTCTGTTGGAATAATATGGTGTTAGGTTGCTCCGTTTTCTGTTAGAGTAATATTGTGGTAGGTCGCTCCATTTCATGTTAGAGTAATATGGTGGTAGGTCGCTCCGTTTTCTGTTGGAGTAACATGGTGGTAGGTTGCTCCGTTTTCTGTTGGAGTAACATGGTGGTAGGTCGCTCCGTTTTCTGTTGGAGTAATATGGTGGTAGGTCGCTCCGTTTTCTGTTGGAGTAATATGGTGGTAGGTCGCTCCGTTTTCTGTTGGAGTAATATGGTGGTAGGTCGCTTCGTTTTCTGTTGGAGCATGTGTTGTGTTAGGTCGTTCCGTTTTCTGTTGGAGCATGTGTATTGTTAGGTATTTCCATATCCTGTTGGAGTAATATGGTGGTAGGTCGCCCATTTTCTGTTGGAGTAATATGGCGTTAGGTCGCTCCATTTTCTATTGGAGTATATTGGTGTTCTGTCGCTCTGTTTTCTGTTGGATTAGTTTGGTGTTAGATCGCTCCGTTTACTGTTGGAGTAATATGGCGTTAAATCGCTCCGTTTTCTGTTGGAGTAATATGCTGGTAGGTCGCTCCGTTTTATGTATAAGTAATATGGTGGTAGGTCGCTCCATTTTCTGTTGGAATATTCTGGTGGTAGGTAGCTCCATTTTCTATTGGATTAGTATGGTGATAGGTTGCACCGTTTTACGTTGGATTAGTATGGTGGTAGGTCGCTTTGTTTTCTGTTGGAGTAATATGGTGGAAAGTCGCTCCTTTTTCTGTTGGAGTAATATGGCATAAGGTTGCTCTGTTTTCTGTTGCAGTAATATGGTGTTAGGTCGCTTCGTTTTCTGTTGTATTACTATGGTGTTAGGTCGCTTCGTTTTCTGTTGGAGTAATATGGTGTTAGGTCGCTCTGTTTTCTGATGGAGTAACATGGTGGTAGCTCGCTCTGTTTTTCGTTTTTAGTAATATGGATGTAGGTCGCTCCATTTTCTGTTGGATTAACATGGTGGTAGGTCGCTCTGTTTTCCGTTGAAGTAATATGTTGGTAGGTCGCTCTGTTTTCTGTTGGAGTAACATGGTGGTAGGTCGCTTTGTTTTCTGTTGGAGCTTGTGTTGTGTTAGGTGGCTTCGTTTTCTGTTGGAGTAAGATGGTGTTAGGTCGCTCCGTTTTCTGTTGGAGTAATATGGATGTAGGTCGCTCCGTTTTCCGTTAAAGTAACATGGTGGTAGGTCGCTCCGATTTCAGTTGAAGTAATATGGGGGTAGGTCGTTCCGTTTTCTGTTGGAGTAACATTGTGGTAGGTCGCTCCGTTTTCTGTTGTAGTAATATGGTGGTAGGTTGCTGTGTTTTCTGTTGGAGTAATATGATGGTAGGTCGCTTCGTTTTCTGTTGGAGCATGTGTTGTGTTAGGTCGTTCCGTTTTCTGTTGGAGCATGTGTATTGTTAGGTATTTCCGTTTCCTGTTGGAGTAATATGGTGTTAGGTCGCCCATTTTCTGTTGGAGTAATATGGCATTAGGTCGCTCCATTTTCTATTGGAGTATATTGGTGTTCTGTCGCTCCGTTTTCTGTTTGATTAGTTTGGTGTTAGATCGCTCTGTTTTCTGTTGGAGTAATGTGGCGTTAAACCGCTCCGTTATCTGTTTGAGTAACATGGTGGTAGGTCGCTCCGTTTTCTGTTGGAGTAATATGGTGGTAGGTCACTCCGTTTTCTGATGGAGTAACATGGTGGTAGGTCGCTCCGTTTTCCGTTGGAATAATATGGTGGTAGGTCACTCCGTTTTCTGTTGGAGTAATATGATGGTAGGTCGCTTTGTTTTCTGTTTGGGCATGTGTTGTGTTAGGTCGTTCTGTTTTCTGTTGGAGCATGTGTATTGTTAGGTCGTTCCGTTTTCTGTTGGAGTAATATTGTGGTAGGTCGCCCATTTTCTGTTGGAGTAATATGGCATTAAATCGCTCCATTTTCTATTGGAGTATATTGGTGTTCTGTCGCTCCGTTTTCTGTTGGATTAGTTTGGTGTTAGATCGCTCCGTTTTCTTTTGGAGTAATATGGCGTGAAATCGCTCCGTTTACTGTTCGAGTAATATGGTGGTAGGTCGCTCCGTTTTCTGTTGGATGAGAATGGCCTTATGTCGCTCCGTTTTCTTATGGAGTAATATGGTGGTAGGTCGCCCCGTTTTATGTTGGAGTAGTATGGTGTTAGGTCGCTCCATTTTTTGTTGGATTGGTATGGTGGTAGGTCGCTCGGTTTTCTGTTGGAGTAACATGGTGTTCTGTCGCTCCGTTTTCTATTGTATTAGTAATGTGGTAGGTCACTCCGTTTTCTGTTGGATTAGTAATGTGGTAGGTCGCTCTGTTTTCTATTGGAGTAATATGGTGGTAGGTCGCTCTGTTTTCTGTTGGAGTAATAATGTGTTAGGTTGCTCCGTTTTCTGTTAGAGTAATATCGTGGTTGGTCTCTCCGTTCTCTGTTGGAGTAATATGGTGGTAGGTCGATCCATTTTCTGTTAGATTAGTATGGTGGTAGGCTGCTCCGTTTTATGTTGGATTAGTATGGTTTTAGGTCGCTCCGTTTTCTGTTGGAGTAATATGGTGGTAGATCGCTCCGTTTTCTGTTAGAGTAACATGGTGTTACGTCGCTCCATTTTCTGTTAGAGTAATATGGTGGTAGGTTGCTCTGTTTTCTGTTGGAGTAATATGGTGGTAGGTCGCTCCGTTTTCTGTTGGAGTAATATGGTGGTAGGTCACTCCGTTTTCTGTTGGAGTAATATGGTGGTAGGTCGTTCCGCTTTCTGTTTGATTAGTATGGTGGTAGGTCTTTCCGTTTTCTGTTTGTGTAATATGGTGGTAGGTCGCTCAGTTTTCTATTGGAGTAATATGACATTAGGTCCCTCCATTTTCTGTTGGATTAGTATAGTTTTAGGTCGCTCCGTTTTCTGTTGGAGCGTGCGTGGTGTTTAGTCGCTCCATTATCTGTTAGATTGGTATTGTGTTAGGTATCTCCGTTTTATGTTGGTTTAGTATGGTGGTAGATCATTCCGTTTTTTGTTTGAGTAATATGGTGGTAGGTCGCTTCGTTTTCTATTTGATTAGTATGGTGTTATGTCGCTTCGTTTTCTGTTTGAGTAATATGGTGTTAGGTCGCTCTGTTTTCTGTTGGAGTAATATGGTGGTAGGTCGCTCCATTTTCTGTTGGAGTAATATGGATGTAAGTCGCTCTGTTTTCTGTTGGAGTAACATGGTGGTAGGTCGCTGTTTTTTGTTGGAGTAACATGGTTGTAGGTCGCTCCATTTTCTGTTGGAGTAATATGGTGGTAGGTCGCTCCGTTTTTTGTTGGAGTAATATTGTGTTATGTCGCTCCGGTTTCTGTTAGAGTAACATGGTGGTAGATCGCTCTGTTTTCTGTTGGAGTAATATGGTGGTAGGTCACTTCATTTTCTTTTGGAGTAAGATGGTGGTAGGTCGCTTCGTTTTCTGTTGGAGTAATATGATTTTAGGTCGTTCTGTTTTCCATTGGAGCATGTGGTGTGTTAGGTCGTTCCGTTTTCTGTTGAAGTAATATGGTGGTAGGTCGCCCCGTTTTCTGTTGGAGTAATATGGGGTTAGGTCATTCCGTTTTCTATTGGAGTAATATGGTGTTCTGTCGCTCTTTTTTTCTTTTCGAGTAATATGGCGTTAAGTTGCTCCATTTTCTATTGGATAAGAATGGCACAAGGTCGTTCTGTTTTCTGGAGTAATATGGTGGTAGGTCGCTCAGTTTTCTGTTGGTGTAGTATGGCGTTAGGTCGCTCCCTTTTTTATTGGAGTAATATGATGTTATATCGCTCCCTTTTTTGTTTGATTCGTATGGTGTTAGGTCGCTCCGTTTTCTGCTGGATTAGTATGGTGTTAGGTCGCCCCGTTTTCTGTTGGAGTAATATGGTGGTAGGTCACTCCGTTTTCTGTTGGAGCATGTGTTAGGTCGCTCCTTTTTCTGTGGGAGTAATATGGCATTAGATTTGTCCGTTTTCTGTTGGAGTAATATGGCGTTAGGTCGCTCTGTTTTCTGTTGGAGTAATATGGCATTAGGTCACTCCCTTTTCTGTTGGAGTAATATGGTGGGAAGTCACTCCGTCTTCTGTTGGATTAGTATGGTGGTTGGTCACTCCGTTTTCTGTTGGAGTAACATGGTAGGTTGCTTCATTTTTTATTGGAGTTATATGGTGGTAGGTCGCTCCATTTTCTGTTGGAGTAATATGGTGGTAGCTCGCTCTGTTTTCTGTTGGAGTAATAATGTGTTAAATCGCTTCGTTTTCTGTTAGAGTAATATCGTGTTAGGTCACTCGTTTTTCTGTTTGAGTAGTAAAGTAGTAGGTCGCTCCGTTTTCTGTTAGATGATTATGGTGGTAGGTTGCTCCGTTTTATGTTTGATTAGTATGGTATTAGGTCGCTCCCTTTTCTGTTGGAGTAATATGGTGGTAGGTCGCTCCGTTTTCTGTTGGAGTAATATGGTGGTAGGTCGCTCCATTTTCTGTTGGAGTAATATGGTGTTGGGTTCCTCCGTTTTCTGTTGGAGTAATATGGTGGTATGGCGTTCCGTTTTCTGGTGGAGTAATATGGTTTTAAGTCGCTCCGTTTTCTGTTGGAGCATGTTTTGTGTTAGGTCGTTCCGTTTCCCTGTTGGAGCATGTGTTGTGTTATGTCGCTCCGTTTCCTGTTGCAGCATGTGTTGTTATGTCGCTCCGTTTCTTGTTGGAGCATGTGTTGTGTTAGGTCGCTCTGTTTTCTGTTGGAGTAATATGGTGGTAGGTCTCTCCGTTTTTTGTTTGAGCATGTGTTTTGTTAGGCGCTCCGTTTCCTGTTGGAGCATGTGTTTTGTTATGTCGCGCTGTTTTCTGTTGGAGTAATATGGCGTTAGGTCGCTCCGTTTTCTGTTTGAGTAATATGGCGTTAGGTCGTTCCATTTTCTGTTGTAGTAATATGGCGTTAGGTCGCTCTGTTTCCTGCTAGACCATATGTTGTGTTAGGTTGTTCCTTTTTCTGTTAGAGCATATGTGGTGTTAGGGCGCTCTGATTTCTGTTTGAGTAATATTGTGTTAGGTCTCTCCGTTTTCTGTTGGAGTAATATGGTGATAGGTCACTCCATTTTTGTTTGGAGTTATATGGTGGTAGGTCACTCCGTTTTCTGTTTGAGCATGTGTTGTCTTCTGTCGCTCCGTTTCCTGTGGGAGTATGCGTGGTGTTTAGTCGCTCCATTTTCTGTTGGAGCATGTGTGGAATTTGGTCACTCCATTTTCTGATGGAGTAAGTGTGGTGTTAGGTCACTTTGTTTTCTGTTGGACTAGTATGGTGTTAGGTCACTCCGTTTTCTGTTGGAGTATATGTGGTGTTTGGTTGCTCCATTTTCTGTTGGAGTAATAAGCTGTTAGGTTCCTCTGTTTTCTGTTGGAGTATGCGTGGTGTTTAGTCGCTCCGTTTTCTGTTGCAGCACATGTGGAATTAGGTCGCTCCATTTTCTGATAGACTAAGTGTGGTGTCAGGTCACTTTGATTTCTGTTAGATTATATTGAGTTAGGTTGTTCCGTTTTCTGTTGGGGTAATATGGTGTTAGGTCGCTTTGTTTTCTTTTGGAGTAATATGGTAGTAGGTCGCTCCTTTTTCTGTTGGAGTAATATGGTGTTAGGTCGCTCCGTTTTCTGTTGGAGTAATATGGTGTTAGGTCGCTCCGTTTTCTGTTGGATTAGTATGGTGTTAGGTTGCTCCGTTTTACGTCGGATTAGTATGGTGGTAGGTCACCGTTTTCTGTTGGAATAATATGGTGGTAGGTCGCTCCGTTTTCTGTTGGAGTAATATGTTGTTAGGTCGCTCTGTTTTCTGTTGGATTAGTATGGTGTTAGGTCGCTCCGTTTTTTGTTGGATGAGTATGGTTGTAGATTGCTCTGTTTTTTGTTGGAGCATGTGTTTTGTTATGTCGCTCCGTTTTCTGTTTGAGTAATATGGCTTTAGGTCGCTCCATTTTCTGTTAGAGTAATATGGTGCTAGGTCGCTCCGTTTTCTGTTGGAGTAATACACCATATTATGGTGGTAGGTCAATCCATTTTCTTTTGGAAATGTATGGCGTAGGTCGCTCCGTTTTCTGTTGGAGCATGTGTTGTGTTAGGTCACTCCTTTTCCTGTTGGAGAATCTGTTGTGTTATGTCGCTCTGATTCCTGCTGGAGCATGTGTTGTTATGTCGCTCCGTTTCTTGTTGGAGCATGTGTTGTGTTAGGTCGCTCTGTTTTCTGTTGGAGTAATATGGTGGTAGATCGCTCCGTTTTCTGTTGGAGCATGTGTTGTGTTAGGTCGCTCTGTTTTCTGTTGGAGTAATATGGTGTTAGGTCGCTCCATTTTCTGTTGGAGTAATATGGTGTTAGGTCGCTCCGTTTTCTGTTGGAGTAATATGGTGTTAGGTCGCTCCGTTTTCTGTTGGAGTAATATGGTGTTAGGTCGCTCCGTTTTCTGTTGGAGTAATATGCCGTTAGGTCGCTCTGTTTCCTGTTAGAGCATGTTTTGTGTTAGGTCGTTCCTTTTTCCATTGAGCATGTGTGGTGTTAGGTCGCTCTATTTTTTGTTAGAGTAATATGGCG
The DNA here is from genome assembly GCA_017312705.2 of Penaeus japonicus. Lineage (NCBI taxonomy): Eukaryota > Metazoa > Arthropoda > Malacostraca > Decapoda > Penaeidae > Penaeus > Penaeus japonicus. Next base: position 7,249 of record BOPN01003969.1, on the reverse strand, counting down.
TTAGGTCGCTCCGCTTTCTGTTGGAGTAATATGGTGGTAGGTCGCTCCGTTTTGTTTTGGAGCATGTATTGTGTTTGGTTGCTCCACTTCATTTGGAGCATTTGGAGCGTGTTATGTCGCTCCGTTTCCTGTTGGAGCATGTGTTGTGTTAGGTCGCTTCGTTTTCTGTTGGAGTAACATGGTGGTTGGTCGCTCTGTTTTATGTTGGATTAGTATGGTAATAGGTCGATTCGTTTTCTGTTGGAGTAATATGGCGTTGGGTCGCTCCGTTTTCTGTTGGATTAGTTTGGCGTTAGGTTGCTCCGTTTTTTTGTTTTAGTAATATGGCGTTAGGTCGCTTCGTTTTCTTTTGGAGTAATATTGTGGTAGGTCGCTCTGTTTTCTGTTGGAGTAAGATGGTTGTAGGTCGCTTCGTTTTATGTTGGATTAGTATGGTGTTAGGTCGATCCGTTTTCTGTTGGAGTAATATTGTGTTGGGTCGCTCCGTTTTCTGTTGGATTAGTATGGTGTTAGGAGCTCCGGTGTTGGAGTAATATGGCATTAGGTCGCTCCATTTTTTGTTAGATTTGTATTGTGTTAGGTCGCTCCATTTTCTGTTGGAGTAATATGGTGGTAGGTCGCTCCATTTTCTGTTGGAGTAATATGGTGGTAGGTGGATTTGTTATCTGTTAGATTAGTATGGTGTTAGGTCGCTCCGTTATATGTTGGATTAGTATGGTGGTAGGTTTCTCTTTTTTCTGTTGGAGTAATATGGCGTTAGGTCGCTCCGTTATGTTTTGGATTAGTATGGTGGTAGGTCGCTCCGTTTTCTGTTGGAGTAATATGGTAGTAGGTTGCTCCATTTTCTGTTGGATTAGTATGGTGGTAGGTCACTCCGTTTTCTGTTGGAGTAATATGGTGGTAGGTCACTCCGTTTTCTGTTGGAGTAATATGGTGGTAGGTCGCTCCGTTTTCTGTTGGAGTAATATGGTGTTAGGTCGCTCTGTTTTCTGTTGGATTAGTATGGTGTTAGGTCGCTTCGTTTTCTTTTGTATTAGTATGGTGGTAGGTCGCTCCGTTTTCTGTTGGAGTTACATTGTGGTAGGTCGCTCCGTTTTCTGTTGGAGTTACATTGTGGTAGGTCGATTCGTTTTCTGTTGGAGTAATATGGCGTTGGGTCGCTCCGTTTTCCGTTGGATTAGTATGGTGTTAGGTCCCTCCGTTTTGTTAGAGTAAGATGGCGTTAGGTCACTCTGTTTTCTGTTGGATTAGTATGGTGTTAGGTCGCTGGAGTAATATGGATGTGGGTCGCTCCGTTTTCTGTTGGAGTAATATGGTGGTAGGTGGATTTGTTATCTGTTGGATAAGTATGGTGTTAGGTCGCTCCGTTTTTTGTTGGATTAGTATGGTGATAGGTTACTCCTTTTTCTGTTGGAGTAATATGGTGGTAGGTCGTTCTGTTTTCTGTTGGATTACTTTGGTGTTAGGAAGGTCCCTCTTCTGTTGAATTAATATGGTGGTAGGTCGCTCCCTTTTCTGTTGGAGTAATATGGTGGTAGGTCGCTCCATTTTCTGTTGGATTAGTATGGTTGTAGGTCGCTCCGTTTTCTGTTGGACTAATATGGTGTTAGGTCACTCCGTTTTCTGTTGGAGTAATATGGTGGTAGGTTGCTCCGTTTTCTGTTGGAGTAATATGGTGTTAGGTTGCTATGTTTTCTGTTGGATTAGTATGGTGTTAGGACGCTCCGTTTTCTGTTGGAGTAACATTGTGGTAGGTCGCTCCGTTTTCTGTTGGAGTGATATGGTGTTAGCTCGCTCTGTTTTCTGTTGGAGTAACATGGCGTTAGGTCGCTCCGTTTTCTGTTGGAGTAATATGGTGGTAGGTCGCTCCGTTTTCTGTTGGAGTAATATGGTGTTAGGTCGCTCCGTTTTCTGTTGGAGTAATATGGTGGTAGGTCACTATGTTTTCTGTTGGAGTAATATGGTGGTAGATCGCTCCGTTTTCTGTTAGATTAGTATGGTGGTAGGCTGCTCTGTTTTCTGTTAGAGTAACATGGTGGTAGGTCGCTGGTGGTTAGTTGCTCCGTTTTCTGTTGGACCATTTGTGGAATTAGGTCGCTCTATTTTCTGATGGAATAAGGATGGTGTTAGGTCACTTTGTTTTCTGTTCGATTAGTATGTTGTTAGGTCGCTCCGTTTTCTTTTGGAGTATATGTGGTGTTTGGTCGCTCCATTTTCTGTTGGAGTAATAAGGTGTTAGGTCACTCCGTTTTCTGTTGGAGTATGCGTGGAGTTTAGTCGCTCCGTTTTCTGTTGGAGTATGCGTGGTGTTTAGTCGCTCCGTTTTCTGTTGGACCTTTTGTGGAATTAGGTCGCTCCATTTTCTGATGGAGTGTGGTGTTAGGTCACTTCGTTTTCTGTTAGATTAGTATGGTGTTAGGTCGCTCTTTTTTTGTTAGAGTAATATGGTGTTAGGTCGCTCCATTTTCTGTTGGAGTAATATTGTGGTAGGTCGCTCCGTTTTCTGTTGGAGTAATATGGTGGTAGGTCGCTCCGTTTTCTGTTGAGGTAATTTGGTGGTAGGTCGCTCCATTTTCTGTTGGAGCATGTATTGATTTAGGTCGCTCCGTCTCTGTTGGAGCATGTGTTATGTTATGTAGCTCCTGTTGGAACATGTTTTTTGTTAGGTCGCTCCGTTTTCTGTTTGAGTAATATGACGTTAGGTCGCTCCGTTTTTTGTTGGAGTAACATGGTGGTAGGTCGCTCGGTTTTCTGTTGGAGTAATATGGTGGTAGGTCGCTCCGTTTTCTGTTGGAGTAACATGGTGGTAGGTCGCTCTGTTTTATGTTGTATTAGTATGGTGTTAGGTGGATCCGTTTTCTGTTGGAGTAATATGGCGTTGGGTCGCTCCATTTTCTTTTGGATTAGTATGGTGTTAGGTCGCTCCGTTTTCTGTTGGATTAGTATGGGTTTAGGTCGCTCTGTTTTTTGTTGGAGTAATATGGTGTTAGGTCGCTCCATTTTCTGTTGGAGTAACATGGTGGTAGGTCGCTCCGTTTTCTGTTGGAGTAACATGGTGGTAGGTCGCTCCGTTTTCTGTTGGAGTAATATGGTGGTAGGTCGCTCCGTTTTCTGTTGGAGTAATATGGCGTTAGGTCGCTCCGTTTTCTGTTGGAGTAATATGGTGTTAGGTCGCTCCGTTTTCTGTTGGATTAGTATGGTGTTAGGTCGCTCCGTTTTCTGTTGGAGTAACATGGTGGTAGGTCGCTCCGTTTTCTGTTGGAGTAATATGGTGGTAGGTCGCTCCGTTTTCTGTTGGAGTAATATGGTTTTAGTTCTTTCCGTATTCTGTTGGATTAGTATGGTGTTAGGTCGCACCGTTTTCTGTTAGAGTAATATGGTGTTAGGTCTGTCTGTTTTCTGTTGGAGTAATATGGTGGTAGGTCGCTCCGTTTTCTGTTGGAGTAATATGGTGGTAGGTCGCTCCGTTTTCTGTTGGAGTAATATGGTGTTAGGTCGCTCCGTTTTCTGTTGGAGTAATATGGTGTTAGGTCGCTCCGTTTTCTGTTGGAGTAATATGGTGGTAGGTCGCTCCGTTTTCTGTTGGATTAGTATGGTGTTAGGTCGCTCCGTTTTCTGTTGGAGTAATATGGTGGTAGGTCGCTCCGTTTTCTGTTGGAGTAATATGGTGGTAGGTCGCTCCATTTCTGTTGGATTAGTATGGTGGTAGGTTGCTCCATTTTCTGTTGGAGTAACATGGTGGTAGGTCGCTCCTTTTTATTTTGATTAGTATCGTGGTAGGTCGCTCCGTTTTCTGTTGGAGTAACATGGTGGTAGGTCACCCATTTTCTGTTGGAGTAATATGGTGGTAGGTCACTCCGTTTTCTGTTGGAGTAATATGGTTGTAGGTTGCTCCGTTTTTTGTCGGATTAGTATGGTTGTAGGTAGCTCCGTTTTCTGTTTGAGTAATATGGTGGTAGGTTGCTCCGTTTTCTGTTGGATTAGTATGGTTGTAGGTCGCTCCGTTTTCTGTTGGAGCATGTATTGTGTTAGGTCGCTCCGTCTCTGTTGGAGCATGTGTTTTCTGTTTGGAGTAATATGGCGTTAGGGCACTCCGTTTTTTGTTGGAGTAACATGGTGGTAGGTCGCTGCGTTTTATGTTGGATTAATATGGTTTTAGGTGGATTCATTTACTGTTGGAGTAATATGGCGTTGGGTCGCTCCGTTTTCTGCTGGATTAGTATGGTGTTAGGTCCCACCGTTTTCTTTTGGTTTAATATGGCGTTTGGTCGCTCCGTTTTCTGTTGGAGTAATATGGTGGTAGGTCCCTCCGTTTTCTGTTCGTGTAATATGGTGTTTGGTCGCTCCGTTATATGTTGGATTAGTATGGTGGTAGGTTTCTCTGTTTTCTTTTGGAGTAATATGGCGTTGGGTTGCTCTGTTTTCTGTTGTATTAGTATGGTGTTAGGTCACTCCGTTTTATGTTGGAGTATCATAGTGGTAGGTCGCTCCGTTTTCTGTTGGAGTAATATGGTGGTAGGTCGCTCCGTTTTCTGTTGGATTAGTATGGTGTTAGGTCGCTCCATTTTCTGTTGGATTAGTATGGTGGTAGGTCGCTCCGTTTTCTGTTGGAGTAATATGGTGGTAGGTCGCTCTGTTTTCTGTTGGATTAGTATGGTGGTAGGTCGCTCCGTTTTCTGTTGGAGTAATATGGTGTTAGGTCGCTCCGTTTTCTGTTGGAGTAACATGGTGGTAGGTCGCTCCGTTTTCTGTTGGAGTAATATGGTGGTAGGTCGCTCTGTTTTCTGTTGGAGTAATATGGTGGTAGGTCGCTCCGTTTTCTGTTGGAGTAATATGGTGGTAGGTCGCTCCGTTTTCTGTTGGAGTAATATGGTGGTAGGTCGCTCCGTTTTCTGTTGGAGTAATATGGTGGTAGGTCGCTCCGTTTTCTGTTGGAGCATGTGTTGTGTTAGGTCGTTCCGTTTTCTGTTGGAGTAATATGGTGGTAGGTCGCTCCGTTTTCTGTTGGAGTAATATGGTGGTAGGTCGCTCCGTTTTCTGTTGGAGTAATATGGTGTTAGGTCGCTCCGTTTTCTGTTGGATTAGTATGGTGTTAGGTCGCTCCGTTTTCTGTTGGAGTAATATGGTGTTAGGTTGCTCCGTTTTCTGTTGGATTAGTATGGTGGTAGGTCGCTCCGTTTTCTGTTGGAGTAATATGGTGGTAGGTCGCTCCGTTTTCTGCTGGAGTAACATGGTGGTAGGTCGATTCTTTTGGATTTTCTTGAAGTGGGAAAGAGAGAAGATAGAAGATAAGAAAGAAAACGAAAAAGGATAAAAGAAGGAAAAACGAGAATAAAGGAGTAAATAGGAAGAGAAATAAGAAGAGAGAAAAAATGCAAAGGAAAAGAGAAAGAGAGAGAGAAGAGAAAGTGAAGGAAAGAGAAAGAGAGATGGCTCTCCTTATGGTAATTCCAATAATAATTAATGAAAAGTCAACGGTTCTCCATGGTCGTTTATTTGATTGTACAAAGTGAGGAAAATTATAAAACAGAAAGAGTGGGTTTATTTCATTGGAATTCTCATTTCACTCCTTATCAATAAAAGTTATAAAATATACCATCAATATCGTTTTCATGAGCTAGACATTTTATTTTTCGTTCTTTTCAATCACTGTTTACATCCCGAAACCATCAACTCCGAACGCATGGCGACGTTACCATTCTTTCCCTCCTTGACTGTTATTTCCTGGCTGATTTGAAGTTACAGCCTAATTTACTTTAATTTTCACATTTTCTCCTCCTCCCCTTTTAGATTTAATTCTCTTCTTTCTTATTGTTCTCTCTATTACTTCTGGTTGTAACCCGTAACGCGGCAAAATTCTATATACTTTGGAGTATTACAGAAAAAAAAACACATTGGAGGCAAATATGGCGTCGTGGCCAGTATTCATCTAGCGAAGTCGAATTCTATTTTCGAGGTACAGGGGACAGCGGCGAATGAACTCGAGTAAATCTTTCACTAGCCATGATGCCCTTGACCTTAAGCACCTTTAGGAATATATCTCGTTGGCCTGGCTACTCACTAACCTTTTAAAATCTACAGAAAAGAGCTTTCCACGAACACCCCTGCAGGGCGTGGAGGACAGCGTAATAAGGGTAGCAAATGTGATTTCCATTTTCCTTTCCTGAACTTATCCAACCAGTGTACTTAATCATTAGAAATTTATTAGTTTAGTCTCTAAGTCCCTCAAAGAGTTATTAATGCTATGGTTGGTATTTCGTAACTATTTTAGCAACTGTAAATCTAACACATTTTATACGTTTTATTTAATGTCGGATCGTAACAGATCCGGACATACACAGTCAGTTACAGTGGCTGTGTCTGATTAAGCTGTCTGTGCATGTTAATTTTGCTTCATATTTATATATATATATATATATATATATATATATATATATATATATATATATATAGATATATTATATATATAGATAGATAGATAGATATATACATGTATATATATATATATATATATATATATATATATATATATATATATATATATATATATATATATATATACTGTACAGTACAGTACAATACTGTGTATGTGTGTATATATATATATATATATATATATATATATATATATATATATATATATATATATATATATAGGCTATATATATATATATATATATATATATAAGAGAGAGAGAGAGATATACATACAATCTGATTATGATGTTACTGACGATCACACTATACAATGTATCACTAATAACGTTATCACTAATTCACGTTGCAAATTAGAAATCTCCCATAATGCCCCAAAAGATTAGCCTACACAAGATCATGATAATCGGTTTATCTTTAAAGGAAATAAATACATAATTCCTGCATACGTAAACTCCCTCAACACATGATGCAATTGCAGGTTTTAAAGATCGTTTGTTGTGAAGCGAAATCCAGTTATTCTCTCGGGAATGAAGGACAGATAGGATTGTGATTAAAACAAATTTGTCAATATATTATATAACGTTTTGTAGTTGTGATAGTGTTGTGGGCGTAACTGCGACGGCAAAGAGAAAGAGAATGAGAAATAGTTTGTCCTATTTCTAATGCCTTTGGTAAACGTGGAGGCTTGGTGGGATAGGATTGAAATGAATTGCTTCTAGTGCTTAGACTTAAATTCTTGATATATCAGCATGTTTCAGATAGTTATGGGGTTTGGTGATTTTTAAAATCTTATAAAAGGATATATATATAT
>BOPN01003968.1:129853-134853 GCA_017312705.2 Penaeus japonicus | reverse complement strand
GACACTGTTTGAAAGTTATCGATTAGTCTAGCTGTAAGTAAGGGAAGAGATTTCACACATAGGCAGAATGTTCTGGATGTTTGCTCCGGAATAAGGTCACGTTAGGTCAGAAGGCGAGAGGCGGTGGTTAGAGGAGGGACCAGTGGCTGTTACTTCACGCAATAACACACGAGTACAGATTGGTTAGAATTAATCCGATTGTTTGATAAATAATTAGGAATTCATGGTAATATATGCGTGACCATGATGCCGTGTTTTTTTTATTAGGTAAAGAATAAATAGTTTTTTTTATTCTATGCGGAGGGAGTGTAATTTAGTCACTGTAATTAAACACTGAACTAGGTATCCGGATTATTATTGATTATTAGGATTTGTCATAGATTGTCAACTATGATTAGCTTTAGTTTTTATTAAATACGCCATGGACACTGAGAAGACTCTGAGGCTGGATAAGAAGGGAATTAGGGAGAGGTGCCCCCAACTCTCCCGGAAAGGCCTTAAGTGGCCCCCTGACCGCGCACAGCCAATCAGTGACGCAGTGCCATGAGTAAATAAGGACACTTCGTGACAAAAGGTGGACACCTCTCAGTCTCGTTTGGTTGTGTGTAGTGATTGTTGCGTTTATTTCTGTGGCCGAAATCTGTTCGAAATACACTTGAAGGCTTTTGAGCTTTGGAAGGGAAGCGCGTGTACTGCGGGTCCGTTCGCTCGACCACCAGTTGTGAAGGTAAGGGCTCAGTCAGACGAGCGGGTTGGCCGCCGCGGGTGCAAGGCGGGTCAGCCGCCGCGGAACCGCTTTTGAAAGAGTTTATATTGATTCCTATGTAAAACGCTGGCTGATGTCACACGGGCGGTCTACCCGCCTGACCGCGGCGGGTGAGACGCATTTCCCCAGTTGAAACCGCCGCGGCCAACCCGCCTGGCTATGTCAGACGAGAGGTTTACCCGCCGCGGCCGCCAGTGCTGGCTGAACCACAGGAGAGGGAAGATGTGGCTGTGTTGTAAGCAACTATGTTCGATACTGAAAAGTTTATATGCGAAATAGAGCTGCGTCCTACCATTTGGGATGTTCTAAGCTCATTTTTTAACACAACCTTTCGCTGCAACGGCAAGTCTTGAACTGAAGCGGTAGCCGCCTTTACCATGTCACACAGGCGGGTCGGCCGCTAGTAAACCGCAGCGGTTTAGTAGCGGCCGGGTCGGCCTGTGTGACATGGAAAAGGCGGCCTGACCGCCAGCGGGCAAAAACCGCTCGTCTGACAGCGCCTTAAGTGTCTTTGATTAGAATTGTTATTTACTTTGGTCTCCGGGTCGTTACGTTCTGCAAAGTGTTCCTACATGGCTGGGCCATTGTATGGAAGTAAATTGTAGATTATTGCATTAACTATGTTACAATTCGTTGATGCAATTACAAACAATTGTACAGGCTGTACATATTACTGCAGTGCTCTTCAAACATTTCCTTCTTCATCGGGACCCAGTTCGATTTCACTGGTAACATTTTAACACTTGTTAAAGAAATCCAGTTTGTAACTTTGGCAAATCCCATCCACCAGGAAAAGAAATGTTTAATTTTATTTAAAATATATATTTGATAGAGATTGTTATCAATGGTATATGAGATGGAAATAAACCATCTTGATTATGATGGAAATAAACCACCACTGTACTGTATTGATTATCTGTCCAGATAGTGTGTGTTCATCGCCATTTTCTCTTTAAATGGAAAAATGTCATTTGTGAATATCAATACCACCAGTGCCCTAGTGAGGAAGTCCTAATTTTGTCAATGGCTTTAATTACGTGTGATACATCAGATGAATGTATATCAAGAGGAAGAGGGAGCTAAAGGATGGGAAACAAGAAATAAAGACTTAATGAACTAAGAAGGGAGAGATAGAGAAAGATATAGCCACTTTGATTAAAGAGAGATATGAAAAAAATGAGGAGAAATGAAGAAACGAGATGGGGGGAGCAGAGATACTGAGGGATATAGATCCTAGGTCAAGTTAGGTCAGATAAGGGGAAGTGCCGTACAGCCAGATAAGAGGAAAGTAGAAACCATGTTAAGATAACTACAGTATATATATTTTTTCTAAATATTAGGTCGAAGGAATGAATCTTATTTGTTTCTGAAATTAAAGTAGTTGTTTTTCTCGGAATTAATGATATATTTTGGGGATGTGATGTTCTCGCTGACATATAAATTTGGTTGGATTTGGTTAGGACATGTTAGGTTGTGTTATGTATTTGCAAGATTATATGAGTGGTGCCGGAATAGGGGAGGTGGGCGAGGGGGGGGGGGCGTAACTGCATGCATGAGCTTAGAATATGTGGGCGCGAGAGAGAAAGCAACAGAGAATGAGAAAGAAAGAGAAAGTAAGAAAGATATAAAATGAGGTGGAAGGAGAATGGGAGTGAGGTATGAAAGAAGAAAGAACACGTGGTGCGTGATATGTAGTAGATCGTGTTAGGTCAGATAAGAGGGCCAGTGAATAGCGAGATAAGAAGAGGAGATAGCAGATTGGTATCGGAATCAAGACGATACTGAGTCTTAGACGATTCTCGAAAAGAAATTCCATTTCGCACATGCACACATGCCCACGCACACAGACACATACACGCGCGCGCGTGCATATGCACACACATACACACGCGTACATGCACACACACACACACACACACACATATATATATATATATATATATATATACATATACATATACATATTTCATTTTATACATATTTTTATGTTTGTAGATATTTTTCTCGGAAATTCAATCGGATTCTCAGAAACGGAACGATGATGTAGATGTGTTGAGTGAATTTTGATAATCTTAAAATCATTTTACGATGAACAATTAGAAAAGTAGTTAATTAGTATGACACGGGCCATGTGTTAAGATTTATTTTATATATAACTAAACAAAACGATCAGGAAGAGGTGTGAATTTTAAAAATATAATGCAATCAAAGTTTGGTATCAAAAGGGATATTAATTGAAAGTAAAAAGTTAAGGATCTGAAATCTGAATTAGTGATGTGTGTCGATAGTAGGGAAACGGAATATACTAAAGCTGTTTTCTTCTCATTTACATTTATGATTATACATTTTTATGACCGACCGATTTAATATCAAATAGTAACTAGTTGATTTAAACCGACATTATTTCCAAGTTAACTATCAGTCCAGTTGTAAATAAAGAGATTTCACACATATGTAGAAGGTTGTGATGTTTGCCCCGGGATAAGGTCACGTTAGATCAGAAAGCGAGAGGTGTTGGTTAGAGGGGCTGTTACTGCACGCAACATCACACGAGTTCAGGTTGATAAGAATTAATCCGATTGTTTGATGAATAGTTTGCAATTCATGGTGATTTATGCATGACCATGATGCCATTTGCCTTTTGATCAGGTAAAGAAAAGATAGATTTTCTTATTCTATGTGGAGGAAGTGATATTTAATCACCGTAATGAAATGCTAAACCAGGTATTTAGCTTATTATTAATTATTAGGATTTATTAGGATTTATCATAGATATTCAACTTTGACGGTGTTTTAATCAGCTTTAATTATCATTTTTAAAACACACCGTGGACACTGACAAGACTTTCAGGCTGGATAAGAAGGGAATTAGGGGGAGGTGCCCCCCAACCCTTCAACCCTTCCGGAAAGGCCTTAAGCCACGCCCCCTGACCGCGCTCAGCCAATCAGTGACGCAGTGCCATGAGTAAACAAGGACACTTCGTGACACCTTTCAGTATTCGTTTGGTTGTGTTTAGTGATTGTTCCGTTAATTTTCGTGGCCGAAATCTGTTGAGTTTTGAAAGGGAAGCGTGTGTATTTCGGGTCCGTTCGCTCGACCACCGGATGTGAATTTAAATGTGTTTGATGAGAATTTTTATTTACTTTGGTCTCCGGGTCGTTACGTTCTGCAAAATGTTCCTACATGGCTGGACCATTGTAAGCAAGTAAACTGTAGATTGTTGCAGTGAATGTGTTGCAGTTCGTTGATGCAATTACTAAAACCATTGTGCAGGCTATATATTCTACTACAGTGCTCTTCAAACATTAACTTCATTGGGAACCCGTTCGATTTCACAAGTAATCTCACACTTGCTAAATGAATCCAGTTAATAACCTTTACAAATCCCATCCATCAGAGGGAGAAACGTTTATTTTTATCCAGAATATGTATTTGATAGAGATTGTTATTATTTTATGAGACGGATAGCATGATAATGATGCAAATAAACCAACACTGTATTGTATTGATTATCTGTCCAGATAGTATGTGTTTATCGCCATTTTTCCTTTAAATAGGGTAATGCTATATGTGAATAGCAGTATAACCAATAACCTTTAAGGAAGTTCTAATTTTGTCAATGGTTTAATCAAAGACTAGAATTAGAGAGTAGTTCGACGGGTAATTCTTAAATATCCACTTTGACTATAGACTTGTTTTTAATTACGTGTGATAATCAGAGGAATGGATATCAAGAGGAAGAGAGAGGTAAAAGATGGGAAAAAGAGAGACAAAGAATTAATGAACTAAGAAGGGAGAGAGAGATAGTCACTTTGATTAAAGAGATATATGAAAGAAAGACCTGGAGGAAGAGGAGAAATGAAGAAACGAGATAGGGAGATATTGAGGGATATAGATCCCAGGTCACATTAGGTCAGGTAGGGGGAAGTGCCGTACAGCCAGATAAGAGGAAAGAAGAGTTCAAGTTAAGAAAACCACATTTTTTTTAAGTATTGGAGTGGAGGAATTAATCTTGTTTGTTTCGGAAATTAAAGTAATTGTTTTTCTCGAGAAATTAATGATAAGTTAGAAGATGTAATTTTTTGGGGGATGTGATGTTTTCGCGCTGCCTTATGAATTTGGTTGGATTTGGTTAGGATATGATAACTTAGGTTAGTTTTGATGCATTTGCAAGATAATATAAGAGGCGCCGGAATATGAGAGGTGGGCGGGGGGGGGGGGGGGGGGGGGGGG
>BOPN01003968.1:125000-128645 GCA_017312705.2 Penaeus japonicus | reverse complement strand
TTGCTCTGTTCCAATTTTCAAAGCTTGTTATACTGGTATACATGAGGCTGAATAACTGCACAACGCAAGACATGTAGTTTACGCGTTTCGATTGGTCAGAATTCAATTTTGATCAAAATAAATTCAATAGAATAAATGGTGTTTAAAGAAACTTAGAAAATTGAACTCAATAAGACGGGTGAAATGACATAACTGATTGAAAATAGTAATATCATCTTTATCCGTATTATTGTTCCTAGTAAATCTAAGATTTTCGCGTGGCAATTTTCCTTATTTTGGTAAAAAAAAAATATATATAATAATCTAATAATTAATATTCAGACATCAACAATTCATACATATTTGATAATACACAAATTATATATGAGATTAAATGACATATTTGTCTTTCCTCCTAATGTTTATCACATGTGATTCATGAATGTAAAAATTATTTTCATGATACGTATTTTATAAGCATTACGATCACCACGAAGCCAATGTTTAATGTTTGATTGTACATATCAGGCTGGGAAACTGCGTATAAAATACATGATTAGACCAATAACGATCCATTTAATCTGTCTATAATGAATAATAACAATATATTTTTTATGGTTATAAACATTTATTTCCTTCGTTATATTTATCATATAATTAAAATGAAAATGTGAATGATGATTATAATCAAGATTATGATGATTACATTAACACAGTAGTCATGTGATTTATAATCGAGTAACGTTGATTATAATTGCAGGGAAAATTGATGCTAACCGTAATTTTGTCAGACTCCTCGCTTTTTAATTTATCATGATCTTTACGAAATCTCTGCATAAGGTTTGTTTGTATATATCTGACTGGGAGATTGCGTATAGACTACATGACATTATATGTCTTTAATGAATGATAGTAAATGATATATTTATTAATGTTTATAAACATTTATTAACTTCATAATAGTTATCATAAATGTTTCAGAATTTTTATCTTCAACGCTTCCTTAAAGCCAAGGTGAACCATACCCGGTTCTGTAACAAGCAAATTCATCGTCCTAAGTAAGGATAACCTTGGCTGATGAAGATGATAAAAAGTAGTCGTGATAAATTAAAATCATGAACTCTATACATACATATACAAGCAAACGTTAAAAACAACTACTATAATCATCATTATTACGGTAATATAGATTATAATGAAATTATTATAAATGACAATGATGATAGTGATTATAATGAACTGATTATCATGATAATTATAATGAAATGATGATCATGATAATCATAATGAATTGATGATAGTTGTTATTATGAATTGATGATCATGATAATCATAATGAATTGATGATCATGATAATCATAGTGAATTGATGATCATGATAATCATAGGGAATTAATGATCATGGTAATCATAATGAATTGATGATCATGATAATCATAATGAATTGATGATCATGATAATCATAATGAATTGATTATCATGATAATCATAATGAATTGATAATCATGATAATCATAATGAATTGATGATCATGATAATCATAATGAATTGATGATCATGATAATCATAATGAATTGATAATCATGATAATCATAATGAATTGATGATCATGATAATGAAAATGAATTATTTTTATAAAGGACTGAGATAATTCCTAATAACCCGTCCGATTGGCAATTATGCATTCCCATTCCGAGTTCCTACATATGCTTATGTGAGTGCTCAATTGCGATAATAGTAAATAATCTATTCATTTATGTTTATAGATACTGATTTTCTTCTTAATAATTGTTATATATGCTTCATGATATTTATAAAAGAAAACCCAATGCGAGATTATATGATAATATACTTTATTTGTTTTTTTATTTTATCATGTAGTGTATATATATATATATATATATATATATATATATATATATATATATATATATATATATATATATATATATATACACACACACATATATATATGTGTGTGTGTGTGTACGTATGTGTTTATACGTCGAGTTACGACATAATTACCTCGGTAAAAGAAAATTCCATATTACTGAAAAACTGCATAGATGATGCAGACACGTACGTTTTTGTATGTATGTGACTGGGGGTCATGATTGCCGTGTCAATGGCCCTTGCAACAATTCGATTACCATGGATTGCCGAGGGGAAAATAATCATTCATGGATGTTCCATTTCCTCTGTTCCAATTTTCAAAGCTTATTATACTGGTATACATGAGGCTGAATAACTGCATAACGCAAGACATGTAGTTTACGCGTTTCGATTGGTCAGAATTCAATTCTGATCAAGATAAATTCAATAGAGTAAATAACTATTACTGATAATATGGTAAACTTATATCTCCATACTTCTTGAGTGCTGATTTTAAAATGGTGTTTAAAGAGACCTATAAAATTGAACTCAATAAGACGGGTGAAATGACATCATTGATTGAAAATAGTAATATCATTTTTATCAGTATTGGTGTTCCTAGTAAATCTAATATTTTCGTGTGGCAATTTTCCTTCTTTTGGTAAAAAAAATAATAATAATAATCTAATGATTAATATTCAGACATCAACAATTCATACATATTTGATAATACACAAATTATATATGAGATTAAATGACATATTTGTCTTTCCTCCTAATGCTTATCACATGTGATTCATGAATGTATATATATTTTTTTTTTCATGATACGTATTTTATCTCAGTACGATCACCACGAAGCCAATGTTTAATAATTGATTGTACATATTAGGCTGGGAAACTGCGTATAAAATACATGATTAGACCAATAACGATCCATATAATCTGTCTATAATGAATGATAGTAATATATTTTTTGATGTTTATAAATATTGATTTCCTTCATTATATTTGTCATATAATTAAAATGAAAATGATGATGATGATTATAATCAAGATTATGATGATTACATTAACACGGTAGTCATGTGATTTATAATCGAGTAACGTTGATTATAATTGCAGGGAAAATTGAGGCTAACCGTAATTTTGTCAGATTCCTCGCTTTTTAATTTATCAGTTAAAATTTAAGTAATAACATTCAGTAACATGTGTAACATAACATGAGTGTGTATGTATATAGTTCATGAATTTCAAAAAGCATCGTTGACAAGGTGCATCACTTGTCTAAATCTGATGGTATGCATTACATCCTATATCCACGATATCTCTTACATACACATTTACCTCCATCAGCCCATGTGATCCCCTCTTAGGACGATGAATTACTTGTTACATCACTAGGAGAGGTTCACCTGTGCTTGAAACTAGCGTCGCAGAGAAATCATAAAACCTGTATAAAAGGTATTATGAAAAGGATATCGCCATACTATTTCCTCTGAATCAGCCATGATAAGCCCTTCCTCGGCATTGGAAAGGGTTCACCTAGGGCTACAATGAATAACTTCATTCAATTTCTTCTAAATCAGCCCAGATGAGCCTTTCCTCTATAGGGGCTCTAACGACATGCTTTATACTAATAATAATCCAATATAAATAGTTTTAAAGAATTATACCAGGTACTCATTTATGTTTATATGAATATTATATAAGCGATGTGATGAGTTATTCATTTACCGAGGAAAGGCTCATTTTGGCTGATTCAAAGAAAATGGTAAGATTTCTGCATTAGAC
>BOPN01003968.1:90000-120000 GCA_017312705.2 Penaeus japonicus | reverse complement strand
TTGATAGACAAATAGATCTTGATAGACAAATAGATCTTGATAGACAAATAGATCTTGATAGACAAATAGATCTTGATAGACAAATAGATCTCTGGCCTGATTCAGAGAATATTGTATGATGATTTCTACATTATCTTAATGATATAATTTCCATAATACTTGTTATATATTTTTCATGAGGTGCTGATAAATGTGAAGTATAAAAAAGATATCGTAGATATTATATGTATAGCATATCAGATTCGATATTATTCATTCATTCGATATCATATCATAGCATATCATTCAGATGAGATATATAAACCAGCATCAAACAATAACTTCGTGGATATTCATTGTAGCCCAGGTGAACCTCACCCAGTGATGTAGTCATTCATCTACCAAGGGAAGGTTCATCTGGGCTGGCTCAGATGAGATATACAAACCAGCATCATCTGGGCTAATGAAGATAAATGTATAAAAGAGACATTCAGGATATCAGATATAGAACTTAACATCAGTTTTGGTCATGCTAGTCATGGTAAATGAAAATCATGAACTACAGTCTGAGATTTATATAAACCAGCATCAAACAGCACCTTCGTGGATATTGATTGTAGCCCAGGTGAACCTCCCCCAGTGATGGAGTCATCCATCTACCGAGGGAAGGTTCATCTGGGCTGACAGATAAGATATATAAACCAGCAACAAACAATAAATTCGTGGATATTCATTGTAGCCCAGGTGAACCTCACCCAGTGATGTATTCATTCATCTACCCAGGGAAGGTTCATCTGGGTTGGCTCAGATGAGATATACAAACCAGCATCATCCTGGATATTAGATGTAAAACTTATCATCAGTTTTGGACGAGTGCTGTAACTAGTCATGGTAAATGAAAATCATTTACTACATACGCACTCTCCCAGTCTGAGATATATAATCCAGCATCAACGACATCGTATTTATTCATTGATTTATATCAACCATCATCAAATAGCGCCTTCGTGGATATTCATTAAAGCCCAGGTGACCCCCCCCCCCCCAGTGATGTAGTCATTCATCTACCGAGGTAAGGTTCATCTGGGCTGACTCAGATGAAATATACAAACCAGCATCAAACAATAACTTCATGGTTATTCATTGTAACCCAGGTGAACCTCACCCAGTGATGTATTCATTCATCTACCCAGGGAAGGTTTATCCCGGCCGATTCAGATGAAATTGTATAATATCCTTCTCCTAATCTCTATCATATAAGTTTCATAATTTTAGATGTAAAACTTATCATCAGATTTGGATGAGTGCTGTATCTAGTCATGGTAAATGAAAAGCATGAACTACATACGCACTCTCCCAGTCTAAGATATATAATCCAGCATCAACGACATCGTGGATATTCATTGATTTATATCAACCAACATCAAACAGCGCCTTCGTGGATATTCATTATAGCCCAGGTGAACTTCACCCAGTGATGTATTCATTCATCTACCCAGGGAAGGTTCATCTGGGCCGATTCAGAGGAAATTGTATAATATCCTTCTCATAATCTCTATCATATAATTTTCATGATATTAGATGAAAAACTTATCATCAGATTTGGACGAGTGCTGTATCTAGTCATTGTAAATGAAAATCATGCACTACATACGCACTCTCCCAGTCTGAGATATATATATATATATAATCCAGCATCAACGAAATTGTGGATAACTATTGATTTATATAAACCAACATTAAATAGCGCCTTCGTGGATATTCATTGTAGCCCAGGTGAACCTCCCCCAGTGATGTAGTCATTCATCTACCGAGGTAAGGTTCATCTGGGCTGACTCAGATGAGATATACAAACCAGCATCAAACAATAACTTCGTGGATATTCATTGTAGCCCAGGTGAACCTCACCCAGTGATGTATTCATTCATCTACCCAGGGAAGGTTCATCTGGGCCGATTCAGAGGAAATTGTATAATATCCTTCTCATAATCTCTATCATATAAGTTTCATGATATTAGATGTAAAACTTATCATCAGATTTGGACGAGTGCTGTATCTAGTCATGGTAAATGAAAATCATGAACTACATACGCACTCTCCCAGTCTGAGATATATATAAACCAGGAAACAGTAACTTCGTGGATATTCATTGTAGCCCAGGTGAACCTCTCCCAGTGATGTGGTAGAGTCATTCATCTTCCGAGGAGTGGTTCATCTAGGCTGATTCAATGAAAATCGTATGAAGAATCCCGCATTGTCTTCTTTTTATACAGGAATGAGGGACTGAGATCATTCCTAGTACTCCGTCCCGATTGCCAATTATCAATTCCCATTCCGAGTTCCTACATATGCTTATGTGTGTGCTCAATAGCGATCTATATAACTGATAGTAAATAATCTATTCATTTATGTTTATAGATACTGATTTCCGTCTTAATAATTGTCATATATGATATTTATCTTCGGTGTTTCCTTGAGACAGAGGTGAACCTTACCGGGTGATGCATGTTTAGTTCTTGACGGTACCATCGTAGATAAAGTAATTAGATAAATACATACAGTATGATGATGAGTAGATGAATAAACAATAAAGATTTGCTATTTTCACAAATAGGAAATTGGCCAGTAACTGAAATGCAGACATCCTTATCATTTCTGAAATAAAGGTAAATCAAAAGATTCATTATATATTTAAGTTTATATGAATATGAATTTTGTTTTCATAATACCTATTATATAAACGATGAAGTGAGTTATTCATCAACCAAAGAAAGGCTCATTTTAGCTGATTCTACGAAAGGTTCCTCCATTAGACTAAGATCATTTCTAATAACCCGTCCAGATTATATTACAATTATGCATTTCTACACATACTTATATATGTGATTAAATGACATATTCATTTTTCTTCGTAATAATTTTCATATAAACTTCATGATTTCTCTGCAAAGCTTCTGTGAAGCCCAGTGTGTTGTGATTCATTTTACCCAGTGATGTTCACCCATTGACAATTATACATTTACACCTCAATGTTTATGTATGGGTTATATATATATATATATATATATATATATATATATATATATATATATATATATATATATATGTATGTATGTATGTATATAAAGTACATGACGATATATGTCTTTAATGAATGATAGTAAATGATATATTGAAATATGATAGTGATTATAATGAATTGATAATAGTGATTATAATGAATTGATGATAGTGATTATAATGAATTGATGATAGTGATTATAATGAATTGACGATCATGATAATCATAATGAATTGATGATCATGATAATCATAATGAAAATGATAATTATTTTTATAAAGGACAGATCATTCCTAATAACCTTCCCGATTGGCAATTATGCATTCCCATTCCGAGTTCCTACATATGCTTATGTGTGTGCTCAATTGCGATAATTGTAAATAATCTATTTATTTATGTTTAAAGATACTGATTTTCTTCTTAATAAGTGTTATATATGCTTCATGATATTTCTAAAAGAAAGCCCAAGGAGAGATTACATAATATATATATATATATATAGCTTGTTATACTGGTATACATGAGGCTGAATAACTGCACAACGGAAGACATGTAGTTTACGCGTTTTGATTGGTCAGAATTCAATTCTGATCAAGATAAATTCAATAGAGTAAATAACTATTACTGATAATATGGTAAACTTATATCTCCATACTTTTTGAATGCTGATTTTAAAATGGTGCTTAAAGAGACTTAGAAAATTGAACTCTATAAGACGGGTGAAATGACATCATTGATTGAAAATAGTAATATCATCTATATCAGTATTGCTGTTCCTAGTAAATCTAATATTTTCGTGTCACAATTTTCCTTTTTTTGGCAAAAAAGAAGAATCTAATAATTAATATTTAGACATCAACAATTCACACATATTTGATAATACACAAATTATATATGAAATTAAATGACATATTTGTCTTTCCTTCTAATGCTTATCACATGTGATTCATGATTGTAAAAATTATTTTCATGATACGTATTTTATAAGCTTTACGATCACCACGAAGCCAATGTTTAATGTTTGATTGTACTTATTAGGCTGGGAAACTGCGTATAAAATACATGATTAGACCAATAACGATCCATATAATCTGTCTATAATGAATGATAGTAATATATTTTGATGTTTATAAATACTGATTTCCTTCATTATATTTATCATATAATTTAAATGATAATGATAATGATGATTATAATCAAAATTATGATGATTACATTAATACGGTAGTCATGTGATTTATAATCGAGTAACGTTGATTATAATTGCAGGGAAAATTGAGGCTAACCGTAATTTTGTCAGATTCCTCGCTTTTTAATTTATCAGTTAAAATTTAAGTAATAACATTCAGTAACATGTGTAACATAACATGAGTGTGTATGTATACAGTTCATGAATTTAAAAAAGCATCGTTGACTAGGTACATCACTTGTCTAAATCTGATGGTATGCAAAACATCCTATATCCACGATATCTCTTACATATTCACATTTACCTCCATCAGCCCAGGTGATCCCCTCTTAGGACGATGAATTACTTGTTACATCACTAGGAGAGGTTCACCTGGGCTTCAAACTAGCGTCGCAGAGAAATCATAAAACTTGTATAAAAGGTATTATGAAAAGGATATCGCCATACTATTTCCTCTGAATCAGCCAAGATAAGCCCTTCCTCGGCATTGGAAAGGGTTCACCTAGGGCTACAATGAATAACTTCATTCAATTTCTTCTAAATCAGCCCAGATGAGCCTTTCCTCTATAGGGGCTCTAACGACATGCTTTATACTAATAATAATCCAATATAAATAGTTTTAAAGAATTATACCAGGTACTCATTTATGTTTATATGAATATTATATAAGCGATGTGATGAGTTATTCATTTACCGAGGAAAGGCTCATTTTGGCTGATTCAAAGAAAATGGTAAGATTTCTGCATTAGACTGAGATAATTTCTAATAACCCGTCCGGAATACATTACAATCATACATTTCCACACATGTTTAAACATGTGATTAAATGACATTCATTTTTCTTCGTAATGACTATCATCTATACTCCATGATTTCTCTGCTACGCTACTGTAGTACTGTAGTATATAAGTATTGATTTCTTTCATGATAATAACCATCGTCCTAAGTAAGCATAACCTGGGTTGATGAGCATGATAAAAAGTAAATTATCGTTTTTTTATAAATTATTCTCCAAGTTTGATATATACAAACCTTAAACAACGGCTATAACTATCATTATTATGACATCTATCGATGAAAGGCTCGTCTGGGTTGATTAAGAGGATATTGATGATATCCTTTTCATAATACTTGTTATATATGTTTAATGAGGTGCTGATAAATGTGAAGTATAAAAGACATATCGTTGATATTATATGTATAGCATATCCGATTTGATATTATTTATTCATTCTATATCATATCATAGCATATCATTCAGATGAGATATATAAACCAGCATCAAAAAATAACTTCGTGGATATTCATTATAGCCCAGGTGAACCTCACCCGGTGATGTAGTCATTCATCTACCAAGGGAAGGTTCATCTGGGCTGGCTCAGATGACATATACAAACCAGCATCATCTGGGCTAATGAAGATAAATGTATAAAAGAAACATCCTGGATATTAGACGTAAAACTTAACATCAGTTTTGGACGAGTGCTGTACCTAGTCATGGTAAATGAAAATAATGAACTACATACGGACTCTCCCAGTCTGATCAAACAGCGCCTTCGTAGATATTCATTGTAGCCCAGGTGAACCTCCCCCAGTGATGCAGTCATCCATCTACCGAGGCTGACTCAGATGAGATATACAAAACCAGTATCAAACAGTAATTTGGTGGATAATCATTGTAGCCAAGGTGAACCTCATCCAGTGATGTAGTCATCCATCTACCGAGGTAAGGTTCATCTGGGCTGACTCAGATGAGATATACAAACCAGCATTAAACAATAACTTCGTGGATATTCATTGTAGCCCAGGTGAACCTCACCAGTGATGTATTCATTCATTTACCCAGGGAAGGTTCATCTGGGCCGATTCAGAGGAAATTGTATAATATCCTTCTCATATTGGATATTCATTGATTTATATCAACCAACATCAAACAGCGCCTTCGTGGATATTCATTGTAGCCCAGGTGAACCTCCCCCAATGATGTAGTCATTCATCTATCAAGGTAAGGTTCATCTGGGCTGACTCAAATGAGATATACAAACCAGCATCAAAAATAACTTCGTGGATATTCATTGTAGCCCAGGTGAACCTCCCCCAGTGATGTATTCATTCATCTACCCAGGGAAGGTTCATCTGGGCCGATTCAGAGAAAATTGTATAATATCCTTCTCATAATCTCTATCATATAAGTTTCATGATATTAGATGTAAAACTTATCATCAGATTTGGACGAGTGCTGTATCTCGTCATTTTAAATGAAAATCATGAACTACATACGCACTCTCCCAGTCTAGGATATATAATCCAGCATCAACGACATCGTGGATATTCATTTATTTATATCAACCAACATCAAATAGCGCCTTCGTGGATATTCATTGTAGCCCAGGTGAACCTCCCCCAGTGATGTATTCATTCATCTGGGCCGATTCAGAGGAAATTGTATAATGTCCTTCTCATAATCTCTATCATATAAGTTTCATGATATTAGATGTAAAACTTATCATCAGATTTGGACGAGTGCTGTATCTAGTCATGGTAAATGAAAATCATGAACTACATACGCACTCTCCCAGTCTGAGATATATAATCCAGCATCAACGACATCGTGGATATTCATTGATTTATATCAACCAACATCAAACAGTGCATTCGTGGATATTCATTGTAGCCCAGGTGAACCTCCTCCAGACATGTAGTCATTCATCTACCGAGGTAAGGTTCATCTGGGCTGACTTAGATGAGATATACAAACCAGCATCAAACAATAACTTCGTGGATATTCATTGTAGCCCAGGTGAACCTCACCCAGTGATGTATTCATTCATCTACCCAGGGAAGGTTCATCTGGGCCGATTCAGAGGAAATTGTATAATATCCTTCTCATAATCTTTATCATATATAAGTTTCATGATATTAGATGTAAAACTTATCATCAGATTTGGACGAGTGCTGTATCTAGTCATGGTAAATGAAAATCATGAACTACATACGCACTCTCCCAGTCTGAGATATATAATCCAGCATCAACGACATGGTGGACATTCATTGATTAATATCAACCGACATCAAATAGCGCCTTCGTGGATATTCATTGTAGCCCAGGTGAACCTCCCCCAGTGGTGTAGTCATTCATCTACCGAGGTAAGGTTCATCTGGGCTGACTCAAATGAGATATACAAACCAGCATCAAACAATAACTTCGTGGATATTCATTGTAGCCCAGGTGAACCTCCCCAAGTGATGTATTCATTCATCAACCCAGGGAAGGTTCATCTTGGCCGATTCAGAGGAAATTGTATAATATCCTTCTCATAATCTTTATCATATATAAAAATCATGATATTTTATGTAAAACTTATCATCAGATTTGGACGAGTGCTGTATCTAGTCATGGTAAATGAAAATCATGAACTACATAGGCACTCTCCCAGTCTGAGATATATAATCCAGCATCAACGACATGGTGGACATTCATTGATTAATATCAACCGACATCAAATAGCGCCTTCGTGGATATTCATTGTAGCCCAGGTGAACCTCCCCCAGTGATGTAGTCATTCATCTACCGAGGTAAGGTTCATCTGGGCTGACTCAGATGAGATATACAAACCAGCATCAAACAATAACTTCGTGGATATTCATTGTAGCCCAGGTGAACCTCACCCAGTGATGTATTCATTCATCTACCCAGGGAAGGTTCATCTGGGCCGATTCAGAGGAAATTGTATAATATCCTTCTCATAATCTTTATCATATATAAAAATCATGATATTATATGTAAAACTTATCATCAGATTTGGACGAGTGCTGTATCTAGTCATGGTAAATGAAAATCATGAACTACATACGCACTCTCCCAGTCTGAGATATATAATCCAGCATCAACGACATGGTGGACTTTCATTGATTAATATCAACCGACATCAAATAGCGCCTTCGTGGATATTCATTGTAGCCCAGGTGAACCTCCTCCAGTGATGTAGTCATTCATCTACCGAGGTAAGGTTCATCTGGGCTGACTCAGATGAGATATACAAACCAGCATCAAACAATAACTTCGTGGATATTCATTGTAGCCCAGGTGAACCTCACCCAGTGATGTATTCATTCATCTACCCAGGGAAGGTTCATCTGGGCCGATTCAGAGGAAATTGTATAATATCCTTCTCATAATCTCTATCATATAAGTTTCATGATATTAGATGTAAAACTTATCATCAGATTTGGACGAGTGCTGTATCTAGTCATGGTAAATGAAAATCAAGGAACTTACACGCACTCTCCCAGTCTGAGATATATAATCCAGCATCAACGACATGGTGGACATTCATTGATTAATATCAACCGACATCAAATAGCGCCTTCGTGGATATTCATTGTAGCCCAGGTGAACCTCCCCCAGTGATGTAGTCATTCATCTACCGAGGTAAGGTTCATCTGGGCTGACTCAGATGAGATATACAAACCAGCATCAAACAATAACTTCGTGGATATTCATTGTAGCCCAGGTGAACCTCACCCAGTGATGTATTCATTCATCTACCCAGGGAAGGTTCATCTGGGCCGATTCAGAGGAAATTGTATAATATCCTTCTCATAATCTTTATCATATATAAAAATCATGATATTATATGTAAAACTTATCATCAGATTTGGACGAGTGTTGTATCTAGTCATGGTAAATGAAAATCATGAACTACATACGCACTCTCCCAGTCTGAGATATTGTCATGCCATCTCAAACGGCAATTGTCATGGCAGTGCAAATGAGCGGTTTAGAGGTAAATCAGTGCAAGCGAGTAGTTTGTGGTGGTGACGTCATTGCTGTTTGCGTTGGACTAGGTAACCTAGTAGGCTTATGCAAGGGTTAGGATCCTTTTGGCAGCAACTAGCAGAGCAAGCAGACATTATTTGAGGAGTGTGACGGTCCCGAGTTGTGGGTCACACTATGTCACATCGAGACATTGTTTGAGGAGTGTGACGGTCCCGAGTTGTGGGTCACACTATGTCACATCGGCTGCTGACAATTTATTGTTGAATATAAAGAATTAAGGTATGTTATGTTCCTCCTTTATGCTGAATCTATAGACTGCAATTACTATATAGTGTATGAGATATGGTAATGGCGATGTTTTGGTTATATTATATTATTAGGTTTGTGGTATTTTTCTTATTTTAGGACTATGGTTGTAACGTATGCTGATTCACTACCGGCTTATCACTGTGGCGGATCCAGGGAGCTGAATGCAGTTATTTCCGAATCTCTGGAATATCTTTGTGGTTGTGAATCGAAATTTGAAGTGAAAATTGAACACTGAAAAGTCTTGTGAGTGACAGATGGATCTGTGATTTAATTTATTTTGTGATGTTAAGTGAATATATCTAGTGATAGCTAGATAAGTGCCATCGGTAATATATATATTCTTTGTTTGTCTATTTCTAAAATCAATAAATTATAAATAGTGTAACTATGCTTTTATATTCTACCACCAATAACCACTTACTCTCATGAAACAACGGTGTCTTAACCGTGCCGGCAAAACCCTAAATAAATAAATAAATAAATGATTAATTAGATGAATAAATAAACATCTTCACAATCAGCAACATCTTCACAATTATGGCGCCCGAACAGGGACCGGCGTCATGAGAGTTCGTTTTGTTATTGATGGCTAGTATGAAGGATAGTATTTTGAAGTAATACTCAAATTTGTTACCATGGCGACATTAGAAGATTTCATTAAATTAGGTAAGGAGATAGGATTAGAGGGAGAAGAGTTGAAAGATTTCGCGTTAACGAAAGAGAAAGAATTGAAAGAAGAAAAACAATATCAACGTGATGAACGAGCAAAAGAAAGAGAAAAGGCATTGAAAGAAATGGAAATGCAAGATTTAGAGAAGCAGCGGGCGCATGAAATTGAAAAGCTAAAGCTAGAAATTGAAAAGGTGAAACTGAACGAAGGAACTGAAAGAATTTTGAAAACCGAATCTGTTTGTGCACCAAAATTTCCAAAACTACCAGTGTTTAACGATCAGTTAGACAATATCGATGCATATTTGTTGCGATTTGAAAGGTTTGCAACAAGTGCAGGCTGGGATAATAATGTGTGGGCAGTAAGTTTATCATCACTGTTGCAAGGAAAAGCGTTGGAAGCTTATCAGCATTTGTCACCCATCGAAGCAAGAGATTACGATGCTGTTAAGGGAGCTTTGCTTAAGTGTTTCCAGTGCACAGCTGGAGGTTATCGTTCAAGGTTCAGGAGTGCTAAGTTTTTCAAGGGCGAAACGGCTATGCAGTTTGGTAATCGGTTAAAGAATTATTTGAGACGGTGGATTGATTTGTCAGGAGGGGAGAAATCATATGATGGATTGATGGATTTAGTGCTCATGGAACAGTACATGAATGCCTGTGATAAAAGTATGGTGTTATTTTTGCGAGAACATGATGTAAAGAATTTTGAAGATCTGATTCGCTATGCAGAGTTGTATGTTGAAGCGCATGGAAATCCGAGCAAGAAGTTGGTAGAACGAGATAATAGGGTTGTAAAGGATGTGTCGCACAGCGAGTCTAGAGTCCAAGACGCGTCAAGTGGCGGAGTGTCTGTTGTGCGTAAGGAACAGTTTCGTAAGTGTTTTGTGTGTGGTGGTTCAAACCATGTGTCGCGTGATTGTTATTACAAATATGGTGCGAGACCTAAGGATAAAGTTGCGAAAGGTAAGGGTGAGAATACGGCTGCTTTTGCTGCTAAGCATGGAAGGTTGAATGTTGCGAAAGGTGAGGTCGAAGGTGTAGCTGTAGAAGTGTTGCGAGATCAAGGGTGTGATACTGTTCTGGTCAAAACTAGTCTAGTGCCCAGGTGCAAATTTACGGGAAGGTATGTCAGTGTTAAAATGGCAAATGGCATGATTTTCACCTATCCGGAAGCTAACATTAGAGTTAAATGTCCATTCTATGTCGGAAATACTTTAGCCGCTTGTTTAGAAAATCCTGCGTATGATTTAGTAATAGGTCAAGTGGAAGGGGTTAGACAAGATGAAACGGTCAAATTAGGAGCAGTAACAACGCGTCAGCGAGAAAAGCAAAATATAAAATTAAGTCCTAAATTAAAAGTAAAAGTGCTTGCTGTAATGAAAGATAAAGATTTAGCTCAACAACAGAGAAATGATGCAACGTTGAACAATGTGCGAAAGTACGCGGAAATTAAAAGGCAGTTTAAGAAATCTGATAATGAATATCACGAATTCGTTTTAAAGAAAGGAATTTTGTACAGAAGAGTAGTTCACGCAGATAATGTCACTGAACAGATAGTTGTACCGTGTGAGTTAAGAGACGCAGTTATGGAGATTGCCCATAGTTCATTAATGTCAGGTCACTTGGGAATAAAGAAAACGCTTATGAGAATTCAAAATAAGTTCTTTTGGCCCGGTATGCAATCTGAGGTGGCCAGGTTTTGTCGGTCATGCGATCCATGCCAGCGTACCGTAGACAAGGGAAGAGTGTCACGTGCGAAGCTAGGTAGAATGCCGATGATTACCGAACCATTCCAGAGAGTGGCTGTAGATATCGTTGGACCCATTGAACCGCGCGCAGATGACGGGTCACGCTACATTCTTACTATTGTAGACTACGCCACACGTTATCCCGAAGCCATTCCGCTAAAGAACATTGAAACTATAAGTGTTGCGGAAGCGTTGATGTCTGTGTTTAGTAGAGTAGGAATACCCAAGGAGATCATGAGTGATAAGGGAAGTCAGTTCAGGTCAGATGTGATGAAGGAATTTAATCGGTTGCTATCGATAAAAGGTATTAGCACAACACCGTATCATGCAATGTGCAACGGATTAGTAGAGAGGTTTAACGGGGTGCTAAAGAAAATGTTAAAGAGAATGTGCGTTGAGCAACCGAAGCAATGGCCTAGATATATCGATCCATTATTATTTGCATACCGTGATGTTCCCCAGTCTAGCACAAAGTTTTCCCCTTTCGAACTCATCTATGGCCATACCGTTCGAGGGCCACTTAGCTTGTTAAAAGACTTGTGGGAAGCGGACGAGCGAAATATCAAGGACGAGACTAGGACCGCATATGAGTATGTAATTGATTTGCGAGATAAATTAGCGGAAACCTGTAAATTGGCGCAGGAAGAATTGCGGAAGGCAGGTGATTCTTATCAGTATTATTACGATAAGAAGGCGAAGGACAGGTACTTGCAGGAAGGCGATAAGGCTTTGCTACTATTACCTACTAATAGTAACAAGTTATTGATGCATTGGCGAGGTCCATTCGAGGTTGTAAAGAAAATAAATAAATGGAATTACGTGATTAGGGTTAACGGTGTTGATAAGAAATTCCACATCAACATGCTTAAGCGCTATTATGAACGCGACGAATGCAAAGGCAAACGATCGACGGGCGAGCGAGGTCATGATGACGCAGATGACGTCATGTCAGACGACGCCAAGGATATGAAAGTGGCGAGCGTTGCGGTCATTCGAAATGAAGAGGAGGATGGCGATGTTGATGTAATTCCTAATTATGTACAAACTGAGAATGTCAATAATGTTTGTGTAAACGCTGATCTTACGGAGCAACAGAAAGCCGATGTAAGATGGATTTTGAGTAAATTTCAGTCTGTTTTCACCGATGTTCCAGGTAAAACGAGCGTAATTGATCATAAGGTGAAACTTTATGACGAAAAACCCATAAGGAGCAAACCATACCCAGTCCCATTTGCGTTACAGAAGGGCATAGAGGAAGACGTGGAGCGTATGCTAAGACTCGGATTGGTCGAGTATTCAATGTCCCCGTATTCCACGCCGATGATTGCTGTGAAAAAGAAAGATGGCACCAATCGCTTGTGTCTAGATTTCAGGAAAATTAATAAGATTACTGTTTTTGATGCTGAGCCCATGCCGAATCAAAGTGCTATTATGACTAAAATTTCAAATAGTAAATATTTTTCCAAAATAGATTTATCAAAGGGATACTGGCAGATACCGTTGAGTGAAGAAAGCCGTAAAGTAACTGCATTCCAAACCAGCAAGGGATTACTACAGTTTACAGTCATGCCTTTCGGTTTGATAAATGCTAGTGCTACATTTAATAGATTAATGAGGATCTTATTTAACGACATTGAGAATGTAGAGACTTTTGTCGATGATATACTCATACATACTGAAAATTGGAAAGATCATATAAAAACTTTAGAATGCGTATTAGCAATAATTAAGAAGGCAGGATTAACAGCACGTCCGAGTAAAAGCGAGATCGGAAAGTCGAGCATTGAATATTTAGGGCACTGCGTGGGGAGTGGCGTTTCGTCTACCACCGACGATAAGATAAACCGTATTCTCAGCGTGGCTATACCGCGAACGAAGAAGGAAGTTAGATCTTTTCTCGGGTTAACTGGATATTATAGACAATATATCGCTGATTACGCTACCATTGCGTCACCTCTTAGTGATCTTACGAAGAAATCCGTACCGAATAAAGTATCATGGGAGATTTGTCATCAAGATGCTTTTGATAAATTACGGAAAGTTCTTGCTAACAAACCCATATTAAAACTTCCAGACATGAGTAGACAGTTCATTGTGCAAACAGATGCATCAGACATCGGGTTAGGCGCAGTACTTCTACAGGTGTGGGAAAACGAGCGATGGCCAGTCATGTATGCCAGTCGTAAGCTGAAGGCGGAGGAAAGGAACTATAGTGTAGTAGAAAAGGAGTGTCTAGCGATCATTTGGGCTATGAAGAAATTTTATCAGTATCTGTAATATAAACATTTTGTAATCGAAACAGATCATCAGCCTCTCAAGTATTTGCAAACGTCCTGTCAGTTAAATGCAAGGTTAATGAGATGGGCCATGCATTTGCAACAATTCAGTTTTAGCGTTAGAAGCATTAAAGGAGTCGATAATGTCGGTGCTGATTGCCTCAGTAGACTAGGAGTTTGAGATGGACTATCAAGAAATTTGCAATTTCTTATTTTAGCGGGGAGATAATTGTCATGCCATCTCAAACGGCAATTGTCATGGCAGTGCAAATGAGCGGTTTAGAGGTAAATCAGTGCAAGCGAGTAGTTTGTGGTGGTGACGTCATTGTTGCCGGTGTTGGACTAGGTAACCTAGTAGGCTTATGCAAGGGTTAGGATCCTTTTGGCAGCAACTAGCAGAGCAAGCAGACATTATTTGAGGAGTGTGACGGTCCCGAGTTGTGGGTCACACTATGTCACATCGAGACATTGTTTGAGGAGTGTGACGGTCCCGAGTTGTGGGTCACACTATGTCACATCGGCTGCTGACAATTTATTGTTGAATATAAAGAATTAAGGTATGTTATGTTCCTCCTTTATGCTGAATCTATAGACTGCAATTACTATATAGTGTATGAGATATGGTAATGGCGATGTTTTGGTTATATTATATTATTAGGTTTGTGGTATTTTTCTTATTTTAGGACTATGGTTGTAACGTATGCTGATTCACTACCGGCTTATCACTGTGGCGGATCCAGGGAGCTGAATGCAGTTATTTCCGAATCTCTGGAATATCTTTGTGGTTGTGAATCGAAATTTGAAGTGAAAATTGAACACTGAAAAGTCTTGTGAGTGACAGATGGATCTGTGATTTAATTTATTTTGTGATGTTAAGTGAATATATCTAGTGATAGCTAGATAAGTGCCATCGGTAATATATATATTCTTTGTTTGTCTATTTCTAAAATCAATAAATTATAAATAGTGTAACTATGCTTTTATATTCTACCACCAATAACCACTTACTCTCATGAAACAACGGTGTCTTAACCGTGCCGGCAAAACCCTAAATAAATAAATAAATAAATGATTAAATAGATGAATAAATAAACATCATCACAATCAGAAACATCTTCACAGATATATAATCCAGCATCAACGACATGGTGGACTTTCATTGATTAATATCAACCGACATCAAATAGCGCCTTCGTGGATATTCATTGTAGCCAAGGTGAACCTCCTCCAGTGATGTAGTCATTCATCTACCGAGGTAAGGTTCATCTGGGCTGACTCAGATGAGATATACAAACCAGCATCAAACAATAACTTCGTGGATATTCATTGTAGCCCAGGTGAACCTCACCCAGTGATGTATTCATTCATCTACCCAGGGAAGGTTCATCTGGGCCGATTCAGAGGAAATTGTATAATATCCTTCTCACAATCTCTATCATATAAGTTTCATGATATTAGATGTAAAACTTATCAGCAGATTTGGACGAGTGCTGTATCTAGTCATGGTAAATGAAAATCATGCACTACATACGCACTCTCCCAGTCTGAGATATATATATATATAATCCAGCATCAACGACATTGTGGATAACTATTGATTTATATCAACCAACATCAAAAAGCGCCTTCGTGGATATTCATTGTAGCCCAGGTGAACCTCCCCCAGTGATGTAGTCATTCATCTACCGAGGTAAGGTTCATCTGGGCTGACTCAGATGAGATATACAAACCAGCATCAAACAATAACTTCGTGGATATTCATTGTAGCCCAGGTGAACCTCACCCAGTGATGTATTCATTCATCTACCCAGGGAAGGTTCATCTGGGCCGATTCAGAGGAAATTGTATAATATCCTTCTCATAATCTGTATCATATATAAAAATCATGATATTAGATGTAAAACTTATCATCAGATTTGGACAAGTGCTGTATCTAGTCATGGTAAATGAAAATCATGAACTACATACGCACTCTCCTAGTCTGAGATATATAAAGCAACATCGAACGGCGACTTCGTGGATATTCACCGTAAGAGGGGAATCATCTAGGCTAATGAAGATAAATGTATAAGAGACATCCTGGATATTAGATGTAAAACTTATCATCAGTTTTGTCATAGTAAATGAAAATCATGAACTACATACGCTCTCTCCCAGTCTTAGATATATAAACCAGAATCAAACAACAAATTCCTGGATAACCGGGGCAATTGAACCTCCCCGGTAATGTAGTTATCCATCCACCGAGGGAAGCTTCATCTAGGCTGACTTAGATGAGATATACAAACAAGCTTCAAACAATAACTTTGTGGATATTCATTGTACCCTAGGTGAACCTCACCCAATGATGCAGTCTTTCATCATTGTATAATGATATCCTTCTTCCATACGACACTTCTTTGAACCTTACCCAGTGATGACATCGTTCTAAGATGTATAAAAGTATGTATAAAATACATCCTGGATATTAGATGAGATATATATATATATATATATATATATATATATATACAAAATGTATCTATCAACCTTTATACATCTATCAAAATGTATCTATCAACCTTTATACATCTATCAAAATGTATCTATCAACCTTTATACATCAAAATGTATCTATGAAATTAGTAACACTGCCACTAAATTAAAGGAAAAACTTGCGACGTTTTGAACTTTTTTCGTTATTTGGATTACTTTCGCCTGAAGAGGAACTAAATGAAATGAAATGAAAAAAAATCGAAATGTCGCAGGTTTTTCCTTTCATTTAGTGGCAGTGTTATTAATTTTGTTGTGTGCACGTTACTGTCTTGTTTGTGTATCTATGAAACTCTATACACCACTTTACATTCACTTTACAAAATGATAATTATTTCCGTTGTAAATGCAAGTCCCTTTAAAGCTTTAGATATTTCGGTTAAGAAAGTACAGTAACTAATATTATTAGAGTTCATAGATGCAAATGTAGATATAGGTAGTGAATGTATCTTGATCGTAATTGGATTTTGACCTATCGAAACGCGTTAACTACATGTTTTGTGTTATGCAGTTATTCAGCCTCATGTATACAATTTTGTACAAGTAAACAGGAAGCTTAAAAGAAGCTTTGGAAACTGAATCGTAGGAAATGCCACACCAGTGAATATATTTATCCCCTCGGCAATTCAATTGTTGTAACGGCTATTAACACGGTAATCAGTGGTGCATAAATCCTTCCATGGAAACCTAACTCGTGTCCACTGCACCCGAGGAAAGGTTCATCTCGGCTGATTCATAGAAAATTGTATGATGATAGCCTTTTCACAATACCTATTATAAAAATTCCATGATTTATCTGTGACGCTTCTTTGAAGCTCAGGTGAACCTTTCTCATTGAAGCAACGAGTAATTAATCGTCCTGAGAAGGGATCACCTGGGCTGATGAAGATACAAGCATGAAAAATATCGTGGATAATATATTTAAAGCTTATCACCAGATCTGGACAAGTGCTGTATCTAGTCATGGTAAATGAAAATCACGAAATATATACACTCTCCTAGTCTGAGATATAAACCAGCATCAAACAACGACTTCTTAGATATTCACTGTAGCCCAGGTGAACCTTTCCCAGTGATGTAGTCACTCATCTACCGAAGTAAGGTTCATCTGGGCTCAGTCAAATGAGATATACAAACCAGCATCAAACAATAAGTTCGTGGATATTCATTATAGCCAGGTGAACCTAACCCAGTGATCTAGTCATTTATCCACCAAGGGAAGGTTTACCTGGGCAGATTCACAGGAAATTGTATAATGATATTCTTCTAATAATGCCTATTATATATGTTTTATGATTCCTCTGCGACTCTTCTTTGAAACCCAGATGAACCTTAACTAGTGATGTAACAAGTAATTAATCGCCCTAAGAAGGGATCATCTGGGCTGAAGCAGATAAAAGTATAAAAAAAATCTTGGATATAAGATGTATATAATATCATCAGATTTGGACAAGTGCTGTATCTAGTCATGGTAAATGAAAATCATGAACTACATACGCACTCTCCTAGTCTGAGATATATAAAGCAATATCGAACGGCGACTTCGTGGATATTCACCGTAAGAGGGGAATCATCTAGGCTAATGAAGATAAATGTATAAGAGACATCCTGGATATTAGATGTAAAACTTATCATCAGTTTTGTCATAGTAAATGAAAATCATGAACTACATACGCTCTCTCCCAGTCTTAGATATATAAACCTAGGGGAGTTGAACCTCCCCCCGGTAATGTAGTCATCCATCTACCGAGGGAAGCTTCATCTACGCTGACTTAGATGAGATATACAAACAAGCTTCAAACAATAACTTCGTGGATATTCATTGTATCCTAGGTGAACCTCACCCAATGATGTAGTCGTTCATCATTGTAAAATGATATCCTTCTTCCATACGACACTTCTTTGAACCTTACCCAGTGATGACATCGTTCTAAGATGTATAAAAGTATGTATAAAAAGACATCCTGGATATTAGATTTGGACAAGTGCTGTATCTAGTCATGGTAAATGAAAATCATGAATTACATACGCACTCTCCCAGTCTGAGATATATAAACCAGCATCAAACAGCGACTTCGTGGATATTCACTGTAGCCCAGGTGAACCTCCCCCAGTGATGTAGTTATCCATCTACCCAGGGAAGCTTCATCTGGGCTGACTCAAATGAGGTATACAAACAAGCATCAAACAATAACGTCGTGGATATTCATTGTAGCCCAGGTGAACCTCACCCAGTGATGTAGTCATTCATCTACCCAGGGAAGGTTCATCTGGGCTGATTCAGAGGAAATTATATAATGACATCCTTCTCAAAATCTCTATTATATATAAGTTTTTATGATTCCCCTACGACACTTCTTTAAACCTTACCCAGTGATGACACAAGTAATTCATCGTTCTAAGAGGGGATCATCTGGGCTAATGAAGATAAATATATAAAAGACATCCTGGATATTAGATGTAAAACTTATCATCAGTTTTGGACGAGTGCTGTATCTAGTCATGGTAAATGAAAATCATGAACTACATACGCACTCACCCAGTCTGAGATATATAATCCAGCATCAACAACATCGTGGATATTCATTGTAGCCCAGGTGAACCTCTCCCAGTGATGTGGCAGAGTCATTCATCTTCCGAGTAAAGGTTCATCTAGGCTGATTCAAGGAAAATCGTATGAAGTTTCCAGCATTGTCTTCTTTTTATACAGGAATGAGGGACTGAGATCATTCCTAGTACTCCGTCCCGATTGCCAATTATCCATTCCCATTCCGAGTTCCTACATATGCTTATGTGTGTGCTCAATAGCGATCTATATAACTGATAGTAAATAATCTCTTCATTTATGTTTATAGATACTGATTTCCGTCTTAATAATTGTCATACATACTTATGATATTTATCTTCAGCGCTTCCTTGAGACCGAGGTGAACCTTTCCCGGTGATGCATGTTTAGTTGTCGACGATACCATCCCCTGCTCACCTTCGTAGGTAAAGAAAATGAATAGATACGTAATTAGAAAAAAAAATCATAATAATGATAATTAGATGAATAACAATAAAGACATCCTTTTTGAAAAAAAGTAGTGTTTTTCACAAATTGAAATGCAGACATCCTTATCATTTTTGAAATAAATATATATATGTTTATATGAATAAGAATTTCGTTTTCATAATACCTATTATATAAACGATGGAATGAGTTATTCATATACCAAAGAAAGGCTCATTCTATTCATTTTTCTTCGTAATAATTATAATATATACTTCATTATTGCTTTACGAAGCTTCTGTGAAGCCCAGTGTTTTGTATTTCATTTTACCCAGTGACAATTCTACACTTACACCTCAAGATTCTACACAATTTTTACCTCCCTGACATGTTATATATATATATATATATATATATATATATATATATATATATATATATATATATATATATATATATATTGATATTGTGATTAAATTACATTCATTTTTCTTCGTAATGACTATCATCTATACTCCATGATTTCTCTGCTACGCTACTATGAAGCCCAGGGATGTTCACCCATTGACAATTATACATTCCCACCTCGAGATTCTACACATGCTTATGTTAGGTTTATGTATGAATGTGAATATTCTTTTCATAACACTTATTATATAAACTTCATGATCACCACAAAGTAATTGTTTAAGGTTTGTTTGTATATATCTGACTGAGAGTTTGCGTCTAGAGTACTTGATTAGACCAATGACGATCCATGTTTTTAATGAATGATAGTAATTAATATATTCATTAATGTTTATAAGTATTGATTTCTTTCATAATAATAACCATCGTCCTAAGTAAGCATAGCCTGGGTTGATGAGCATGATAAAAAGTAAATTATCGTTTTTTTATAATTTACTCTCCAAGTTTGATATATACAAACCTTAAACAACGGCTATAACTTTCATTATTATGACATCTATCGATGAAAGGCTCGTCTGGGTTGATTAAGAGGATATTGATGATATCCTTTTCATAATGCTAGAATTCCATGCATATGGAAAAAGGCCAAAGTAGTCGCTCTACTGAAGCCAAACAAAGATCCTAGTTCAGCTAAAAGCTACAGACCCATAACACTGCTATGCCATCTGTACAAACTCCTAGAACGACTTGTCCT
Organism: Penaeus japonicus; assembly: GCA_017312705.2. Classification (NCBI taxonomy): domain Eukaryota; kingdom Metazoa; phylum Arthropoda; class Malacostraca; order Decapoda; family Penaeidae; genus Penaeus; species Penaeus japonicus. Next base: position 99,303 of record BOPN01003968.1, on the reverse strand, counting down.
AGCTAGAATATCCCCACAGGCTGAAGCACTATAGATCTTCAAACTCTATACATCTATCAACCTCTATACATCTTTCAAACTCTATACATCTATCAAACTCTATACATCTATCAACCTCTATACATCTATCAAGATCTATCTATAAACCTCTATACATCTTTCAAACTCTATACATCTATCAAACTCTATACATCTATCAACCTCTATACATCTATCAAGATCTATCGATGAACCTCTATACATCTATCAACCTCTATACATCTATCAACCTCTATACATCTATCAACCTCTATACATCTATCAACCTCTATACATCTATCAACCTCTATACATCTATCAACCTCTATACATCTATCAACCTCTATACATCTATCAACCTCTATACATCTATCAACCTCTATACATCTATCAACCTCTATACATCTATCAACCTCTATACATCTATCAAGATCTATCAACCACTATACATCTATCAACCTCTATACATCTATCAAGATCTATCAACCTCTATACATCTATCAAGATCTATCAACCTCTATACATCTATCAAGATCTATCAACCTCTATACATCTATCAAGATCTATCAACCTCTATACATCTATCAAGATCTATCAACCTCTATACATCTATCAATATCTATCAACCTCTATACATCTATCAATATCTATCAACCTCTATACATCTGAAGATTCATCAACTTATACATCTATCAAGATCTATCAACATATACATCTATCAAGATCTATCACTATATCTATCAAGATCTATCAACCTCATAATATATCAAGATCTATCAACCTCATATTACTCCATCAAGATCTATCAACCTCTATACATCTATCAACCTCTATACATCTTTTAAACTCTATACATCTATCAAGATCTATCAACCTCTATACATCTATCAATATCTATCAACCTCTATACATCTATCAATATCTATCAACCTCTATACATCTATCAATATCTATCAACCTCTATACATCTATCAAGATCTATCAAGATCTATCAACCTCTATACATCTATCAAGATCTATCAACCTCTATACATCTATCAAGATCTATCAACCTCTATACATCTATCAAGATCTATCAACCTCTATACATCTATCAAGATCTATCAACCTCTATACATCTATCAAGATCTATCAACCTCTATACATCTATCAAGATCTATCAACCTCTATACATCTATCAAGATCTATCAAGATCTATCAACCTCTATACATCTATCAAGATCTATCAACCTCTATACATCTATCAAGATCTATCAACCTCTATACATCTATCAAGATCTATCAACCTCTATACATCTATCAAGATCTATCAACCTCTATACATCTATCAAGATCTATCAACCTCTATACATCTATCAAGCTCTATCTATCAACCTCTATACATCTATCAAGATCTATCAACCTTTATACATCTATCAAGCTCTATCTATCAACCTTTATACATCTATCAAGATGTATCTGTGAACCTCTATAAATCACTTTATAAAAGGATAATTATTTCCGTTGTAAATGCAAGTGCCTTTAAAGCTTTAGATATTTCGGCTAAGTACAGTAACTAATATTAGTAGAGTTCATAGCGGCAAATGTAGATATAGGTAATGAATGTATCTGGATTGGAATTGGATTCTGATCTGTCGAAACGCGTTAACTACATGTCTTGTGTTACGCAGTTATTCAGCCACATGTATACAATATTGTATACATTAACCAGAACCTATATTGTTTGCAATAAACACACATACATCCATCCACCCCCACCCCCACACACCTCAATCACACACATAGAAACACGTACATGTGAATGTGTGTCTGCACCGTCTATATTCAAAGCTAATTCTAGCAATAGGGACATAGCGATGCATAAATCCTTCCATGGAAACCTAACTCGCGTCCGCTGCATAAATCCTTCCATGGAAACCTAACTCGCGTCCGCTGCACCCGAAAATTGTATGATGATCGGCTGATTCATACCTATTATGACGCTTCTTTGAAGCCCAGGTGAACCTTTCCCAGTGATGCAACGGGTAATTCATCGTCCTGATAAGGGATCACCTGGGCTAATGAAGATAAAATCATAAAAAATGTATCGTGGATATCAGATTTACAGCTTATCACCTGGTCTGGATAAGTGTTTTATCTAGTCATGTGAATGAAAATCACGAAATAATACACAGTCTCCCAGTCTCACATGTGTAGAAACCTTGTATAAAAAAGACATCCTGGATATTAGATGTAAAACTTGTCATCTGTTTTGGACAAGTGATGTATCTAGTCATGGTAAATGAAAATCATGAACTACATACACACTCTCCCAGTCTGCGATATATAAACCAGCATCAAACAGCGACTTGGTGGATATTCATTGTTACCCAGGTGAACCTCCCCCAGTGATGTAGTCATCCATCTACCGAGGGAAGGTTCATCTGGGATGACTCAGATGAACCTTCGTGGATATTCATTGTAGCCCAGGTGAACCTCACCCAGTGATGTAGTCATTCATCTACCCGGGGAAGGTTCATCTGGGCTCATTCAGAGGAAATTTTATAATGATATCCTTCTCATAATCTCTATCATATAAGTTTCCTGATTCCCCTACGACACTTCTTTGAACTACCCACTGATGACAAAGTAAACAGTTCTAAGAGGGAGATCATCTGGACTAATGAAGATAAATATATAAAAGAGACATCCTGGATATTTGATGTCTCTTTGGTCGAGTGCTGTATCTAGTCATGGTAAATGAAAATCATGAACTATATACGCACTCTCCCAATCTGAGATATATAAACCAGCATCAACGACATCGTGGATGTTCATTGTAGACCAGGTGAACCTCTCCCAGTGATGTAGTAGAGTCATTCATCTTCCGAGGAAGGGTTCATCTAGGCTGATTCAATGGAAATCGTATGAAGATTCCTGCATTGTCTTCTTTTTATACAGAAATGAGATCATTCCTAGTACTCCGTCCCGATTGCCAATTACCCATTCCCATTCCGAGTTCCTACACATGCTTATGTGTGTGCTCAATAGCGATCTATATAACTATTAGTAAATAATCTTTTCATTTATGTTTATAGATACCGATTTCCTATTTAATAATTGTCATATATGCTTTATGATATTTTTCTTTGGCGCTTCCTTGAGACCGAGGTGAACCTTACCCGGTGATGTATGTTTAGTCGTCGACGGTCCCATCCGCAGCTCACCTTCGTAGGTAAAGAAAATGAATAACCAAGTAATGAGATAAATAAATACATTGTGATGATAATTACATGAATAACAATAAAGACATCATTTTTTTTTTATATAAAAGTAGTGCTTTTCACAAATAACAATAGGCCAATAATTGAAATGTAAACATCCTTATCATTTCTGAAATAAAGGTAAATGAAAACACATTAAATCATTATATATTTAAGTTTATATGAATATGAATATTGTTTTCATTGTACTTATTATTCATCTAGCAAGGAAAGGCTCATTTTAGCTGATTCTAAGAAAGATTCCTGCATTAGACTGAGATCATTACTAATAACCCGTCCAAATTATATTACAATTATACATTTCTGCACATGCTTAAATATGCGATTAAATGACATATTAATTTTTATTCGTAATAATTATCATATATGCTTCATGATTTCTCTGCTTCTCTGAAGCACAGGCGAACCTTAACAGGTGATGTTCACCCATTGACAATCATACATTCACACTTTGACACATGCTTATGTAAGGGTCACACACACACACCTTATATATATATATATATATATATATATATATATATATATATATATATATATATATATATATATATATATATATATATATATATAACTATATATATATATATATATATATATATATATATATATATAACTATATATATATATACATATATATATATATATATATATATATGTATATATATATATATATATATATATATATATATATATATATATATAAATGTGTGTGTGAGTGTGTGAATATTAGTTTTATAATACGTATTATATTAGCTTCATGATCAACACGAAATCGTTGTATAAGGTTTGTTAGTATATATCTGATAGGGAGACTGTGTATAGAGTACATGATTAGACCAATGGCGTTCTATATCTTTCAAAAATGATAGTAAATAATAGGTTGATTAATGTTAATGAATATTGATTTTTTCATAATAATTATCATAAATACTTTTGAGTATAGACGATGCAGACACACATCACATGTACGTGTGTGATTAGGGGTGGAGGGATGGATGGGTGTGTATGTGTGTTTATTACACATATGATAAGTTCCGGCTAATGTTATTGAATGCAATTACTTAAGTTCTTAACTGATAAATCAAAGAGCGAGGAGTCTGACAGAATTCCGATCAGCATCAATATATTATAATCAACGTACCTCAAATATAAATGACATGATAATCGTGTTAATGGTCGTTGTAACAATTGGATTGCCATGGATTCCCGGGGGAAAATATATATTCATTTATGTGGCATTTGCTCTGATCCAAATTTCTAAGCTTGTTTTAAGCTTATTTTTTACTTGTACATAATGATATACACGAGGCTGAATAACTGCACAACGCAAGACATGTAATTAATACGTTTCGATTGATCAGAATCCAATTCAGATCAAGATATATTCGATACCTATATCTAGATTAATCTTAATTATTAGTCACTGCACTTTCTTAGCTAAACAAATTACAGCTTTGAAGGCACTTGACATTCCTGTATACATGAGGCTGAATAACTGCACAACACAAGACGTAGTTATCTCATTTCGATTGATCGGAATCCAATTCAGATCAAGATAAAACCAATACCTTTATCTACATTTGTCACTAATCTTAGTTACTTAGTTACTCAAATATCTAAAACTTTGAAGGCTACTGACATTTACAATAAATGATTATTATTTTGTAAAGTAAATGTCGTGATATAGCTTAGAGTTGTAATTAATATTCAGACATCAACAATACCTGCAATTTATATCTAAATATCTGATAGAACACTAATTTATGTATTTATATTAATGTTAACCTAAGATTTTTTACAGTGTAGTCCTTATAATCAAGCTGATGACTTTCAGATAGGCACTGGGCAGTCGTTTCATCTTCAGTCATTTCTCGTTTCAGTCATTTACTATCGTTTCCTTTCCTTTGGTTTGTTTCGCTGTCTCTGCTTAATCATCGAAGAAAATCATTGTTGACAGCGATCATTAAGTTTCGTCGTCTCTTTATTTAACTACTTGGTGAGGTCTTGCTATGCATTACCTCTCCATGCCGGGCCGCCTCGTGCATATAGCCGCCTCGTGATGAAAAGTGCCTTCAAAGCTTTAGAAAGTACAGTAACTAATATTATTATAGTTCATAGTGGCAAATGTAGATATAAGTATTGAATGTATATCGATCGGAATTAGATTCTGATTTATCGAAACGCGTTAACTACTTTTTTTTTGTTATACAGTTATTCAGCCTTATGTATACAATTCTGAATATATTAACCAGAACAAGTAAACAGGAAGCTTAAAAGAAGCTTTGAAAATTGGATCGTAGCAAATGCCATACCAGTGAATATATTTTCCCCTCGGTAATCCATGGCAATCCAATTGTTATAACGGTGATTAACATGGTAATCATGTGATTTATATCCGGGTAACGTACATCATAATTTCAGAGAAAATTCACTCTTTGATTTATCAGTTAAGAATTTAAGTAATAGCATTAACCAGAACCTATATTGTTTGCAATAAACACACACACATCCATACCCCCCACCCCAATCACACACATAGAAACACGTACATGTGAATGTGAGTCTGCATCATCTATACTCAAAGCTAGCAATGGGGTTGAAGCTTAAATCCTTCGGCATGAAACCGCGTCCGGATATCTTGGATAAGATGTGATAGGTTATCATCAGCTCCAGATATACAAACCAGCATCAAATAGCGACTTCGTGGATATTCATTATAGCCCAGGTGAACCTCCCCCAGTGATGTAGTCATCCATCTACCGAGAGAAGGTTCATCTGGGCTGACTCAGATGAGATATACAAACAAGCATCAAACAACAACTTCGTGGATATTCATTGTAGCCCAGGTGAACCTCACCCAGTGATGTAGTCATTCATCTACCCAGGAAAGGTTCATCTGGGCTGACTCAGATGAGATATACAAACCAGCATCAAACAATAACTTCGTAGCCCATGTGAACCTAACACAGTGATTTAGTCATTTATCTACCGATGGAAGGTTCATCTGGACAGATTCACATAAAATTGTAGAATGATATCCTTCTAATAATACCTATTATATAGGTTTTACGATTCCTCTCCGACGCTTCTTTGAAGCCCAGGGGAACCCTACCCAGTGAAAAAACACGTAATTAATCGCCCTGTGCTGATCTAGATAAGGTATAAAAAAAATATCTTGGATATAAGATGTATAGCATATCATCAGTCTTGGACGAGTGCTGTATCTAGTCATGGTAAATGAAAATCATGAACTACATACGCACTCTCCTAGTCTGAGATAAACAAACATTAACGACATCGTGGATATTCAATGTAGCCCAGGTGAACCTTTCCCAGTGATGTATTAGTCATTCATCTTCCGAGGTACGGTTCATCTGGGATGATTCAGATGAGACTTCGAGGATGTTCATTGTAGCCCAGGTGAACCTCACCCGGTGATGTAGTCATTCATCTACCAAAGGAAGGTTCATCTGGGCTGACTCAGATGAGATATACAAACATCAAACAAAAACTTCGTGGATATTCATTGTAGCCCAGGTGAACCTCACCCAGTGATGTAGTCATTCATCTACCCAGGGAAGGTTCATCTGGGCTGACTCAGATGAGATATACAAACCAGCATCAAATAACTTCGAGGATATTCATTGTAGCCCAGGTGAACCTAACCCAGTGATGTAGTCATTCATCTACCCAGGGAAGGTTCATCTGGGCTGATAATCTCTTTCATAATCTCTCATAGTTTCATGATTTCTCTACGACATTTCTTTGAACCTTACCTATTGATGACACAAGAAATTCATCGTTCTAAGAGGGGATCATCTGGGCTAATGAAGATAAATATATAAAAAGAGACATCCTGGATATTAGATGTAAAACTTATCATCAGATTTGGACGAGTGCTGTATCTAGTCATGGTAAATGAAAATCATGAACTACATACGCACTCTCCCAGTCTGAGATATATAATCCAGCATCAACAACATCGCGGATATTCATTGTAGCCCAGGTGAACCTCTCCCAGTGATGTGGTAGAGTCATTCATCTTCCGAGTAAAGGTTCATCTAGGCTGATTCAAGGAAAATCGTATGAAGAGCCCAGCATTGTCTTCTTTTTATACAGGAATTATCCATTCCCATTCCGAGTTCCTACATATGCTTATGTGTGTGCTCAATAGCGATCTATATAACTGATAGTAAATAATCTCTTCATTTATGTTTATAGATACTGATTTCCGTCTTAATAATTGTCATATATGTTTATGATATTTATCTTCGGCGCTTCCTTGAGACCGAGGTGAACCTTTCCCGGTGATGCATGATTAGTTGCCGACGATACCATCCCCTGCTCACCTTCGTAGGTAAAGAAAATGAATAGATACGTAATTAGAAAAAAAAATCATAATAATGATAATTAGATGAATAACAATAAAGACATCCTTTTTGAAAAAAGTAGTGTTTTTCACAAATACCAAAAGGCCAAAAATTGAAATGCTGACATCCTTAACATTTTTTTAAATTAATATATATATGTTTATATGAATAAGAATTTCGTTTTCATAATACCTATTATATAAACGATGGAATGAGTTATTCATATACCAAAGAAAGGCACATTCTATTCATTTTTCTTCGTAATAATTATAATATATACTTCATTATCTCTTTACGAAGCTTCTGTGAAGCCCAAGGTTTTGTAATTCATTTTACCCAGTGATGCTCACCTACTGACAATTCGACATTTACACCTCAATATTCTACACATGTTTATGTATGGGTTATATATATACATACATATATATATATATATATATATATATATATATACATATATATATATATATATGTATATATATATGTATATATATACATATATATATATATATATATACATATATATATATATATATATATACATATATATATATATATATATATATATATATATATATATATATATATATATATATATATATATATATATATATTATGATGGTAGGAATGCAGTAACGCATTTAATATAGAAATACAATTTTTAATTTCTGACATTTATATATATATATATATATATATATATATATATATATATATATATATATATATATATATATGTATATGTACATATATGTATATATATATATATATATATATATATATATATATATATATATATATATGTATATATATATATATATATATATATATATATATATATATATATATATATATACATATATATGTGTGTGTGTGTGTGAATATTCTTTACATGTTATATTACATGACGATAAATGCCGATGACGATATATGTCTTTAATGAATGATGGTAAATTATATATTTATTGATGTTCATAAATATTGATTAACTTCAAAATAGTTTTTGTCTTCGACGCTTCCTTAAAGCCCAGGTGAACCTTAAACGGTGCTGTAACAAGTAAATTCATCGTCCTAAGTAAGATGTATCTATCAAGATCTATCTATCAACCTCTATACATCTATCAAGATCTATCTATCAACCTCTATAAATCTATCAAGATCTATCAACCTCTATACATCTATCAAGATCTATCAACCTCTATACATCTATCAAGATCTATCAACCTCTATACATCTATCAAGATCTACCAAGCACTATACATCTATCAAGATCTACCAAGTTCTTATATCTATCATGATCTACTCTAAGCTCTATACATCTTATCAAGACTTTATCAACCCTCTATACATCTATCAAGATCTTACCAAGCTCACACACATCTATCAAGATTCTATCAACCCTCTATACATCATCAAGATCTATCAACCGAGCACCTATCAAGATTCTATATGATTCTATCAAGATCTATACATCTATCAAGACTTATACATCTATCAAGATCTATACATCTATCAAGATCTATACATCTATCAAGATCTATACATCTATCAAGATCTATACATCTATCAAGATCTATACATCTATCAAGATCTATACATCTATCAAGATCTATACATCTATCAAGATCTATACATCTATCAAGATCTAT
>BOPN01003968.1:77500-85000 GCA_017312705.2 Penaeus japonicus | reverse complement strand
CTTGGCTGATGAAGATGATAAAAAGTAGTCGTGGTAAATTAAAATCATGAACTCTATAGGCATCCTCCCACTATGATTTATACAAGCAAACATAAAGAAATGACTATAATCATTATTAAGGTAATTAAGATTATAATGAAATGATTATAAATAATAATGATGAAATGATGAAAGTGATTATAATTAAATGATGATAGTCATTATGATGAAATATGATAGTGATTATAATGAAATATGATAGTGATTATAATGAAATATGATATTAATGATAATGATTATAATGAATTGATGATCATGTTAATCATAATGAATTGATGATCATGTTAATCATAATGAATTGATGATCATGTTAATCATAATGAATTGATGATCATGTTAATCAAAATGAATTAATGATCATGTTAATCATAATGAATTGATGATCATGTTAATCATAATGAATTGATGATCATAATAATCATAATGAATTGATGATCATGATAATCATAATGAATTGATGATCATGATAATCATAATGAATTCATGATCATGATAATCACAATGAATTGATGATCATAATAATCACAATGAATTGATGATCATAATAATCACAATGAATTGATGATCATAATAATCACAATGAATTGATGATCATGATAATTACAATGAATTCATGATCATGATAATTACAATGAATTGATGACCATGATAATTACAATGAATTGATGATCATGATAATCATAATGAAAATGATAATTATTTTTATAAAGGACTGAGATCATTCCTAATAACCCTCCCGATTGGCAATTATGCATTCCCATTCCGAGTTCCTACATATGCTGATGTGTGTGCTCAATTGCGATAATTGTAAATAATCTATTAATTTATGTTTATAGATACTGATTTTCTTCTTAATAAGTGTTATATATGCTTCATGATATTTCTAAAAGAAAGCCCAAGGAGAGATTACATAATATATATATATATATAATATATATATATATATATATATATATATATATATATATATATATATATATATATGTAAATATATATATATATATATATATATATATATATATATATATATATAAATATATATGTAAATATATATATATATATATATATATATATATATATATATATATATATAAATATATATGTAAATATATATATATATATATATATATATATATATATATATATATATATATATATATATATGTGTGTGTGTGTGTGTGTGTGTGTGTGTATGTGTTTATATGTTGAGGTACAACATAATTACGTCGATAAAAGAAAATTCCATATTACTGAAAAACTGCATAGATGATGCAGACACGAACGTGTTTGTATGTGTGTGACTGGGGGTAAGGGGACGGTTGTGTGAATATGTTGTGGTAAATGTTATTGAATGTCATTACTTAATTTTTTAACTGATAAACATTAACCGGAGAGTTTAACAAAATTAGGGTTAACATCAATTTTCCCTGAAATTATAATTAACGTGCCTCAATGTAAATCACATGATTGCCGTGGAAAGCATGTTCTTGCAACAATTCTATTAACATGGATTGCCGAGGGGAAAATAATCATTCATGGATGTTGCATTTGCTCTGTTCCAATTTTCAAAGCTTGTTATACTGGTATACATGAGGCTTGAATAATCACAACGCAAGACATGTAGTTTACGCGTTTCGATTCGCCAGAATTCATTTCTGATCAAGATAAATTCAATAGTGGCCCTTTTTCTTGTCTCTTAAGCTAACTCCTAGCATAAGCCTTTCCATTCCTCTTTGGGCGCTTACTATTCTTCCCTCTCGAATAGATCTTGATAGACAAATAGATCTTGATAGACAAATAGATCTTGATAGACAAATAGATCTTGATAGACAAATAGATCTTGATAGACAAATAGATCTTGATAGACAAATAGATCTTGATAGACAAATAGATCTTGATAGACAAATAGATCTTGATAGACAAATAGATCTTGATAGACAAATAGATCTTGATAGACAAATAGATCTTGATAGACAAATAGATCTTGATAGACAAATAGATCTTGATAGACAAATAGATCTTGATAGACAAATAGATCTTGATAGACAAATAGATCTTGATAGACAAATAGATCTTGATAGACAAATAGATCTTGATAGACAAATAGATCTTGATAGACAAATAGATCTTGATAGACAAATAGATCTTGATAGACAAATAGATCTTGATAGACAAATAGATCTTGATAGACAAATAGATCTTGATAGACAAATAGATCTTGATAGACAAATAGATCTTGATAGACAAATAGATCTTGATAGACAAATAGATCTTGATAGACAAATAGATCTTGATAGACAAATAGATCTTGATAGACAAATAGATCTTGATAGACAAATAGATCTTGATAGACAAATAGATCTTGATAGACAAATAGATCTTGATAGACAAATAGATCTTGATAGACAAATAGATCTTGATAGACAAATAGATCTTGATAGACAAATAGATCTTGATAGACAAATAGATCTTGATAGACAAATAGATCTTGATAGACAAATAGATCTTGATAGACAAATAGATCTTGATAGACAAATAGATCTTGATAGACAAATAGATCTTGATAGACAAATAGATCTTGATAGACAAATAGATCTTGATAGACAAATAGATCTTGATAGACAAATAGATCTTGATAGACAAATAGATCTTGATAGACAAATAGATCTTGATAGACAAATAGATCTTGATAGACAAATAGATCTTGATAGACAAATAGATCTTGATAGACAAGTAGATCTTGATAGACAAATAGATCTTGATAGACAAATAGATCTTGATAGACAAATAGATCTTGATAGACAAATAGATCTTGATAGACAAATAGATCTTGATAGACAAATAGATCTTGATAGACAAATAGATCTTGATAGACAAATAGATCTTGATAGACAAATAGATCTTGATAGACAAATAGATCTTGATAGACAAATAGATCTTGATAGACAAATAGATCTTGATAGACAAATAGATCTTGATAGACAAATAGATCTTGATAGACAAATAGATCTTGATAGACAAATAGATCTTGATAGACAAATAGATCTTGATAGACAAATAGATCTTGATAGACAAATAGATCTTGATAGATAAATAGATCTCGATAGACAAATAGATCTCGATAGACAAATAGATCTTGATAGACAAATAGATCTTGATAGAGAAATAGATCTCGATAGACAAATAGATCTCGATAGACAAATAGATCTTGATAGACAAATAGATCTTGATAGACAAATAGATCTTGATAGACAAATAGATATTGATAGATATGGATAATTATTATCATGACAAAGACAATAACAATCATAACCACGATGATAATGATCATAATGAAATGATGATACCTTTAAAACGGAGTACGTTTATTCTTATCATATCAATGGCTACTAATATCTTGATTTTTAAACAATAGTGGGATGATACTGACGATGCTTCTTTTAATATTGATATTTTCAAATTATAATAATTAAGAAAAAAAAATAAGGGTTCACAATTTATATCATCAAATGATAGATAATGATACAATCTGCCTAAACATCCCCCTCCATGTCAGATAATACCAGAGAGAAATACGGTTAAGAAATGAATGATCTCTCTCTCGCCCTCTCTCTCTCTCTCTCTATATATATATATATATGTATATATATACATATACATATACATATACATATACATATACATATACATATACATATACTATTTACGCACTATCCTAGTTTGAGATATACAAATTGGCCTCAAACAATGACGTAGATATTCACTGTAGCCGAGGTGAATCTTTCCCTGTGATGTAGTTGAGCCATTAATCTTTCGAGGGAAGGTTCATCTGGCCTGATTAAGAGAATATTGTATGATGATTTCTACATTATCTTAATGATATCATTTTCATAATACTTGTTATATATGTTTCATGAGGTGCTGATAAATGTGAAGTATAAAAAAGATATCGTAGATATTATATGTATAGCATATCAGATTCGATATTATTCATTCATTCGATATCATATCATAGCATATCATTCAGATGAGATATATAAACCAGCATCAAACAAAAACTTCGTGGATATTCATTGTAGCCCATGTGAACCTCACCCAGTGATGTAGTCATTCATCTACCAAAGGAAGGTTCATCTGGGCTGGATCAGATGAGATATGCAAAACAGCATCATCTGGGCTAATGAAGATAAATGTATAAAAGAAACATCCTGGATATTAGACGTAAAACTTAACATCAGTTTTGGACGAGTGCTGTACCTAGTCATGGTAAATGAAGTCTGAGATTTATATAAACCAGCATCAAAGAGCGCCTTCGTGGATATTCATTGTTGCCAAGGTGAACCTCCCCCAGTGATGCAGTCATCCATCTACCGAGGGAAGGTTCATCTCAGCAAACTCAGATGAGATATACAAACCAGCATCAAACAGTAACTTGGTGGATAATCATTGTAGCCAAGGTGAACCTCACCCAGTGATGTAATCATCCATCTACCGAGGTAAGGTTCATCTGGGCTGACTCAGATGAGATATACAAACCAGCATCAAACAACAACTTCGTGGATATTCATTGTAGCCCAGGTGAACCTCACCCAGTGATGTATTCATTCATCTACCCAGGGAAGGTTCATCTGGGCCGATTCAGAGGAAATTGTATAATATCCTTCTCATAATCTCTATCATATAAGTTTCATAATATTAGATGTAAACCTTATCATCAGATTTGGACGAGTACTGTATCTAGTCATGGTAAATGAAAATCATGAACTACATACGCACTCTCCCAGTCTAAGATTTATAATCCAGCATCAACGACATCGTGGACATTCATTGATTTATATCGACCGACATCAAATAACGCCTTCGTGGATATTCATTGCAGCCCAGGTGAACCTCCCCCCGCGATGTAGTCATTCATCTACCCAGGTATTTGATGTAAAACTTATCATCAGATTTGGACGAGTGCTGTATCTAGTCATGGTAAATGGAAATCATGAACTACATACGCACTCTCCCAGTCTGAGATATATATATATATATATAATCCAGCATCAACGACATTGTGGATAACTATTGATTTATATCAACCAACATCAAAAAGCGCCTTCGTGGATATTCATTGTAGCCCAGGTGAACCTCCCCCAGTGATGTAGTCATTCATCTACCGAGGTAAGGTTCATCTGGGCTGGCTCAGATGAGATATACAAACCAGCATCAAACAATAACTTCGTGGATATTCATTGTAGCCCAGGTGAACCTCCCCCAGCGATGTAGTCATTCATCTACCGAGGTATTTGATGTAAAACTTATCATCAGATTTGGACGAGTGCTGTATCTAGTCATGGTAAATGGAAATCATGAACTACATACGCACTCTCCCAGTCTGAGATATATAATCCAGCATCAACGACATCGTGGACATTCATTGATTTATATCGACCGACCTCAAATAGCGCCTTCGTGGATATTCATTGTAGCCCAGGTGAACCTCCCCCAGTGATGTAGTCATTCATCTACCGAGGTAAGGTTCATCTGGGCTGGCTCAGATGAGATATACAAACCAGCATCAAACAATAACTTCGTGGATATTCATTGTAGCCCAGGTGAACCTCACCCAGTGATGTATTCATTCATCTACCCAGGGAAGGTTCATCTGGGCCGATTCAGAGGAAATTGTATAATATCCTTCTCATAATCTCTATCATATAAGTTTCATGATATTAGATGTAAAACTTATCAGCAGATTTGGACGAGTGCTGTATCTAGTCATGGTAAATGAAAATCATGAACTACATACGCACTCTCCCAGTCTGAGATATATATAAACCAGCAAACAGTAACTTCGTGGATATTCATTGTAGCCCAGGTGAACCTCTCCCAGTGATGTGGTAGAGTCATTCATCTTCCGAGGAAAGGTTCATCTAGGCTGATTCAATGAAAATCGTATGAAGAATCCCGCATTGTCTTCTTTTTATACAGGAATGAGGGACAGATCATTCCTAGTAGTCCGTCCCTGATTGCCAATTATCAATTCCCATTCCGAGTTCCTACATATGCTTATATGTGTGCGACCTATATAACTGATAGTAAATAATCTATTCATTTATGTTTATAGATACTGATTTCCGTCATAATAATTGTCATATATGATATTTATCTTCGGCGCTTCTTTGAGACCGAGGTGAACCTTACCGGGTGATGCATGTTTAGTTCTTGACGGTACTATCGTAGATAAAGTAATTATATAAATACATATAGTATGATAATGAGTAGATAAATAAACAATAAAGAGTTCCTATTTTCACAAATAGGAAATTGGCCAGTAACGTAAATGCAGACATCCTTATCATTTCTGAAATAAAGGTAAATCAAAAGAATCATTATATATTTAAGTTTATATGAATATGAATTTTATTTTCATAATACCTATCATATAAACGATGAAGTGAGTTATTCATCAACCAAAGAAAGGCTCATTTTAGCTGATTCTACGAAAGGTTCCTCCATTAGACTAAGATCATTTCTAATAACCCGTCCAGATTATATTACAATTATGCATTTCTACACTTATATATGTGATTAAATAACATATTCCTTTTTTTCTTCGTAATAATTTTCATATATGTATGGGTTATAATATATATATATATATATATATATATATATATATATATATATATATATATATATATATATATATATATATATATATATACATATATATGTATGTATATAAAGTGCATGACGATATATGTCTTTAATGAATGATAGTAAATGATATATTTATTAATGTTTATAAATACTTATTAACTTTTTAATAATTATCAAAAATATTTCAGAATTTTTATTTTCAACGCTTCCTTAAAGCCCAGGTGAACCATACCCGGTTATATAACAAGTAAATTCATCGTCCTAAGTAAGGATAGCCTTGGCTGATGAAGATGATAAAAAGTAGTCGTGGTAAATTAAAATCATGAACTCTATAGGCATTCTCCCACTCTGATATATACAAGCAAACATAAAAAAACGACTATAATCATTATTAAGGTAATTAAGATTATAATGAAATGATTATAAATGACAATGATGAAATGATGATAGTGATTATAATTAAATGATGATAGTCATTATAATGAAATATGATAGTGATTATAATGAAATATGATAGTGATTATAATGAAATATGATAGTGATTATAATGAAATATGATAGTGATTATAATGAAATATGATAGTGATTATAATGAAATATGATAGTGATTATAATGAATTGATGATCATGATAATCATAATGAATTGATGATCATGATAATCATAATGAATTGATGATCATGATAATCATAATGAATTGATGATCATGATAATCATAATGAATTGATGATCATGATAATCATAATGAATTGATGATCATGATAATCATAATGAATTGATGATCATGATAATCATAATGAATTGATGATCATGA
>BOPN01003968.1:67500-72500 GCA_017312705.2 Penaeus japonicus | reverse complement strand
ACTAATAATAATCCAATATAAATAGTTTTAAAGAATTTTACCAGGTACTCATTTATGTTTATATGAATATTATATGAGCGATGTGATGAGTTATTCATTTACCGAGGAAAGGCTCATTTTGGCTGATTCTAAGCAAATTGTAAGATTTCTGCATTAGACTGAGATCATTTCTAATAACCCGTCCGGAATATATCACAATCATACATTTCCAATCATGTTTAAACATGTGATTAAATGACATTCATTTTTCTTCGTAATGACTATCATCTATACTCCATGATTTCTCTGCTACGCTCCTGTGAAGCCCAGTGATGTTCACCCATTGACAATTATACATTCCCACCTCGAGATTCTACACATGCTTATGTAAGGTTTATGTATGAATTTGAATGTTCTTTTCATAACACTTATTATATAAACTTCATGATCACCACGAAGTCATTGTATAAGGTTTGTTTGTATATATCTGACTGAGAGTTTGCGTCTAGAGTACTTGATTAGACCAATGACGATCCATGTTTTTAATGAATGATAGTAATTAATATATTCATTAATGTTTATAAGTATTGATTTCTTTCATGATAATAACCATCGTCCTAAGTAAGCATAACCTGGGTTGATGAGCATGATAAAAAGTAAATTATCGTTTTTTTTATCGTTTACTCTCCAAGTTTGATATATAAAAACCTTAAACAACGGCTTTAACTATCATTATTATGACATCTATCAATGAAAGGCTCACCTAGGCTACATTGTTTGATGCTGGTTTGTATATCTCGTCTGAGTCAGCCCAGGTGAACCTTCCCTCGGTAGGTGAATGACTACATCACTGGGTGAGGTTCACCTAGGCTACATTGTTTGATGCTGGTTTGTATATCTCGTCTGAGTCAGCCCAGGTGAACCTTCCCTCGGTAGGTGAATGACTACATCACTGGGTGAGGTTCACCTGGGCTACAATGAATATCCACGATATTATATAAGTTTTACATCTAATATCTTGGATGACTCTTTTACACATTTATCATCATTAGCCCAGATGATGCTGGATTGTATATCTCATCAATTCATTATGGTTATCATGATCGTCAATTCATTATGATTATCATGATCGTCAATTCATTATGATTATCATGATCGTCAATTCATTATGATTATCATGATCGTCAATCCATTTTGATTATCATGATCGTCAATTCATTATGATTGTCATGATCGTCAATTCATAATGATTATCATGATCGTCAATTCATTATGATTATCATGATCGTCAATTCATTATGATTATCATGATCGTCAATTCATTATGATTATCATGATCGTCAATTCATTATGATTATCATGATCGTCAATTCATTATGATTATCATGATCGTCAATTCATTATGATTATCATGATCGTCAATTCATTATGATTATCATGATTGTCAATTCATTATGATTATCATGATTGTCAATTCATTATGATTATCATGATTGTCAATTCATTATGATTATCATGATCGTCAATTCATTATGATTATCATGATCGTCAATTCATTATGATTATCATGATCGTCAATTCATTATGATTATCATGATCGTCAATTCATTATGATTATTATGATAAAAATTCTGAAACATTTATGATAATTATTATGAAGTTGTTTATAAACATTAATAAATATATCATTTACTATCATTCATTAAAGACATATATCGTCATGTACTTATCACATATATATGTATGTGTAGAAATGCATAATTGTAATATAATCTGGACGGGTTACTAGAAATGATCTTAGTCTAATGCAGGAATCTTTCGTAGAATCAGCTAAAATGAGCCTTTCTTTGGTAGATGAATAACTCATTTCATCGTTTATGTAATAGGTATTATGAAAACAAAATTCATATTCATATAAACTTAAATATATAATGAATCTTTTCATTTTATTTCTGAAATGATAAGGATATCTGCATTTCAGTTATTGGCCAATTTCCTATTTGTGAAAATAGAAAATCTTTATTGTTCATTCATCTAATCATCATCATAATGTATGCATTTATCTAATTACTTTACCTACGATGGTACCGTCAAGAACTAAACATGCATCACCCGGTAAGGTTCACCTCGGTCTCAAGGAAGCGCCGAAGATAAATATCATAAGCATATATGACAATTATTAAGACGGAAATCAGTATCTATAAACATAAATGAATATATTATTTACTATCAGTTATATAGATCGCTATTGAGCACACACATAAGCATAAGTAGGAACTCGGAATGGGAATGGATAATTGGCAATCAGGGACGGACTACTAGGAATGATCTGTCCCTCATTCCTGTATAAAATGAAGACAATGCGGGATTCTTCATACGATTTTCATTGAATCAGCCTAGATGAACCTTTCCTCGGAAGACTCATCACTGGGAGAGGTTCACCTGGACTACAATGAATATCCACGAAGTTATTGTTTGATGCTGGTTTATATATCTCAGACTGGGAGAGTGTGTATGTAGTTCATGATTTTCATTTACCATGACTAGATACAACACTCGTCCAAATCTGATGATAAGTTTTACATCTAATATCATGAAACTTATATGATAGAGATTATGAGAAGGATATTATACAATTTCCTCTGAATCAGCCCAGATGAACCTTCCCTGGGTAGATGAATGAATACATCACTGGGTGAGGTTCACCTTGGCTACAATGAATATCCACGAAGTTATTGTTTTATGCTGGTTTGTATATCTCATCTGAGTTCAGCCCAGAGTAACCTTCCCTCGGTAGATGGATGACTGCATCAATGGGGGAGGTTCATCTGGGCTACAATGAATATCCACGAAGTCGCTGTTTCATGCTGGTTTATATAAATCTCAGACTAGGAGAGTGCGTATGTAGTTCATGATTTTCATTTACCATGACTAGATACAGCACTCGTCCAAAACTGATGATAAGTTTTACATCTAATATCCAGGATGTCTCTTTTATACATTTATCTTCATTAGCCCAGATGATGCTGGTATGTATATCTCATCTGAGCCAGCCCAGATGAACCTTCCCTTGGTAGATGAATGACTATATCACTGGGTGAGGTTCACCTGGGCTACAATTAATACCCACGAAGTTATTGTTTAATGCTGGTTTATATATCTCATCTGAATGATATGCTTTGATATGATATCGAATGAGTGAATAATATCGAATCTGATATGCTATACATATAATATCTACGATATATTTTTTTATTATTCACATTTATCAGCACCTCATGAAACATATATAACAAGTATTATGAAAAGGATATCATTAAAATAATGTAGAAATCTTCATACAATATTCTCTGAATCAGATCTTGTCTATCAAGATATATTTGTCTATCAATACCTATTTATCACGTATCTCTCTCTCTCTCTCTCTCTCTCTCTCTCTCTCTCTCTCTCTATATATATATATATATATATATATATATATATATATATATATATGTATATATATATACATATATATATATATGTATATATACATATATATATATATATATATATATATATATATATATATATATATATATATATATATATATATATATATATATATACATATATATATATATATATACATATATATATATATATATATATATATATATATACATATATATATATGTATATATACATATATATATATATATATATATATATATATATATATATGTATATATATATATACATATACATATATATATATATATATATATATGTATATATATATATATATATATATATATATATATATATATATATATGCATATATATATATATATATATATATATATATATATATATATATATATATATATATATATATATATATATATATATATATATATATATATATGTATGTATACATATATTTATATATATATATATATATAATACATGAAAAAATGAAAAAAACAAATAAGGTATATTATCATATAATCTCGCATTGGGTTTTCTTTTCGAAATATCATAAAGCATATATAACAATTATCAAGAAGAAAATCAGTATCTGTAAACATAAATGAATAGATTATTTACTATTATAGCAATTGATCACACGCATAAGCATATATAGGAACTCGGAATGGGAATGCATAATTGCCAATCGGACGGGTTATTAGGAATTAAATCAGTTGTTTATAAAAATCATTATCATTTTCATTGTAATTTCATGGTCATAAATTCATTTTGATTATCATGATCATCAATTCATTATGATTATCATGATCGTCAATTCATTATGATTATCATGATCGTCAATTCATTATGATTATCATGATCGTCAATTCATTATGATTATCATGATCGTCAATTCATTATGATTATCATGATCGTCAATTTATTATGATTATCATGATCGTCAATTCATTATAATTATCATTATTTTCATTATAATTATCATTATTTTCATTACAATTATCATTATTTTCATTATAATTATCATTATTTTCATTATAATTATCATTATTTTCATTATAATTATCATTATTTTCATTATAAGTATCATTATCTTAATTATAATTATCATTATAATAATCATTATTTTCATTATGATTATCATTATTTTCATCTTAATTATAATTATCATTATAAAAATAATTATTTTCATTATAAGTATCATTATCTTAATTATAATTATCATTATAATAATCATTATTTTCATTATGATTATCATTATTTTCATCTTAATTATAATTATCATTATAAAAATAATTATTTTCATTATAATTATCATTATTTTCATCTTAATTATAATTATCATTATTTTCATTATAATTATCATTATTTTCATTATAATTATCATTATTTTCATTATAATTATCATTATTTTCATTATAATTATCATTATTTTCATTATAATTATCAATATTTTCATTATAATTATCAATATTTTCATTATAATTATCAATATTTTCATTATAAATATCATTATTTTATCTTAATTATAATTATCATTATTTTCATCTTAA
>BOPN01003968.1:55000-62500 GCA_017312705.2 Penaeus japonicus | reverse complement strand
TACATCACTGGGTGAGGTTCACCTGGGCTACATTGTTTGATGCTGGTTTGTATATCTCGTCTGAGTCAGCCCAGGTGAACCTTCCCTCGACAGATGAATGACTACATCACTGGGTGAGGTTCACCTGGGCAACAATGAATATCCACGAAGTTTTGTTTGATGCTGCTTTGTATATCTCATCACAGATCATCCTAGATGAACCGTACCTCGGAAGTGACTACTACATCTCTGGGAAAGGTTCACGTGGGCTACGGTGAATATACACGAAGTCGCTGTTTGATGCTGGTTTGTATAAGTTTCGAGAATACACGGTGCAGACACACATTCACATATACGTGTTTCTATGTGTGTGATTGGGGTGTTGGGGGGGGGCGTACATGTTTATTGCAAAGAATATAAGTTCTGGTTAATGTATACAAAAATTGTATACATGATGATGAATAACTGCATAGCGCAAAACATGTAGTTAATGCGTTCGATAGATCGAATCAATTCCGATCAAGAGACATTCAATACCTATATCTACATTTGCCGCTATGAAATAATTATCTTTTTGTAAAGTGAATGTAAAGTGATAGTTGTATAGAGGTTCATAGATACATCTTGATAGATGTAGAGGTTCATAGAAACATCTTGATAGATGTATAGAGGTTGATAGATCTTGATAGATGTATAGAGGTTCATAGATACATCTTGATAGATGTATAGAGGTTGATAGATCTTGATAGATGTATAGAGGTTGATAGATGTATAGAGGTTGATAGATGTATAGAGGTTGATAGATAGATCTTGATAGATGTATAGAAGTTGATAGATGTATAGAGGTTGATAGATAGATCTTGATAGATGTATAGAGGTGGATAAATACATCTTGATAGGCTGTATAAAGAGGTGATAGATACATCTCGATAGATGTATAAAGGTTGATAGATAAATCTTGATAGATGTATAAAAGGTGATAAATAGATCTTGATAGAAACATCTTGATAGATGTATAGAGGTTGATAGATACATCTTGATAGATGTATAGAGGTTGATAGATAAATCTTGATAGATGTATAGAGGTTGATAGATAGATCTTGATAGATACATCTTGATAGATGTATAGAGGTTGATAGATACATCTTGATAGATGTATAGAGGTTGATAGATACATCTTGATAGATGTATAGAGGTTGATAGATAGATCTTGATAGATGTATAGAGGTTGATAGATAGATCTTGATAGATGTATAGAGGTTGATAGATAGATCTTGATAGATGTATAGAGATTGATAGATAGATCTTGATGGCTACATCTTGATAGATGTATAGAGGTTGATAGATACATCTTCATAGATGTATTGGGGTTGATAGATACATCTTGATAGATGTATAGAGGTTGATAGATACATCTTGATAGATGTATAGAGGTTGATATATAAATCTTGATAGATACCCGTCTTGATAGATAGATCTTCATAGATACATCTTGATAGATGTATAGAGGTTGATAGATAGATCTTCATAGATACATCTTGATAGATGTATAGAAGTTGATAGATGTATAGAGGTTTATAGATAGATCTTCATAGATACATCTTGATAAATGTATAGAAGTTGATAGATAGATCTTGATAGATGTATGGAGATTGATAGATCTTGATAGATACATAATGAAAGATGTATAGAGGTTGATAGATAGATCTTGATAGATACATCATGATAGATGTATAGAGGTTGATAGATACATCTTGATAAGGTATTATTTGATGCTGGTTTGTATATCTCAGACTGGGAGAATGTGTATGTAGTTCATGATTTTCACTTACTATGACTAGATATAGAATTCGTCGAAATCTGATATCTAATATCCAGGATTACATCATATTTATCTTCTTCAGCCCAGGTGATCCTTCTCTATGAACGATGAATTACCCAGTGTCACCACTGGGTACGGTTCACCTGGACTTCAAAGAAGCGTCGTAGAGGAATAATGAAACTTAATTGAAAGGGATTATGAGAAGGATATCATTATACAATTTCCTCTGAATCTGCCCAGATGAACCTTCCCTCGGTAGATGAATGACTACATCACTGGGTGAGGTTCGTAGATATTATATGTATAGCATATCAGATTTGATATTATTCATTCATTCGATATCATATCATATCTTTCAGATGAGATATACAAACCAGCATCAAACAATAACTCACCTTGGGTTTTCTTTTAGAAATATCATGAAGCATATATAACAATTATTAAGAAGAAAATAATTATCTATAAATGAATAAGTCATTTATTATTATCGGAATTGAGCACACATATAAGCATATGTAGGAACTCGAAATGGGAATGCATAATTGCAAATCGGTATGGGTTATTAGGAATGATCTCAATCCTTTATTAAAATAATCATCATTTTCATTATGATTATCGTGATCATCATTTCATTGTGATTATCATGATCATCAATTCATTATGATTATCATGACCTTCAATTCATTATGATTATCATGATCATCAATTCATTATGATTATCATGATCGTCAATTCATTATGATTATCATGATCGTCAATTCATTATGATTATCATGATCATCAATTCATTATGATTATCATGATCATCAATCAATTATGATTATCATGATCGTCAATTCATTATGATTATCATGATCATCAATTCATTATGATTATCATGATCATCAATTCATTATGATTATCATGATCGTCAATTCATTATGATTATCATGATCGTCAATTCATTATGATTATCATGATCGTCAATTCATTATGATTTTCATGATTATCAATTCATTATGATTATCAGGATCATCAATTCATTATGATTAAAATGATCATCAATTCATTATGATTAAAATGATCATCAATTCATTATGATTAAAATGATCATCAATTCATTATGATTAAAATGATCATCAATTCATTATGATTAAAATGATCATCAATTCATTATGATTAAAATGATCATCAATTCATTATGATTAAAATGATCATCAATTCATTATGATTACCATGATAAAAATTCTGAAACATTTATGATAATTATTATGAAGTTAATAGATGTTTATAAACATTAATAAATATATCATTTACTATCATTCATTAAAGACATATATCGTCATGTACGTATCACATATATATGTATGTGTAGAAATGCATAATTGTAATATAATCTGGACGGGTTATTAGAAATGATCTTAGTCTAATGCAAGAATCTTTCGTAGAATCAGCTAAATTGAGCCTTTCTTTGGTAGATGAATAACTCATTTCATCGTTTATGTAATAGGTATTATGAAAACAAAATTCATGAATAACTTACCTCGATGAATAACTACATCACTACCAAGGGAAGGTTCATCTGGGCTGGCTCAGATGAGATATACAAACCAGCATCATCTGGTCTAATTATGATAAATGTATAAAAGAGACATCCTGGATATTAGATGGAAAACTTAACATCAGTTTTGGACGAGTGCTGTATCTAGTCATGGTAAATTAAAATCATGAACTATATACGCACTCTCCCAGTCTGAGATTTATATAAAACAGCATCAAACAGCGCCTTCGTGGATATTCATTGTAGCCCAGGTGAACCTCCCCCAGTGATGCAGCCATCCATCTACCGAGGGAAGGTTCATCTGGGCTGACAGATGAGATATATAAACCAGCATCAAACAATAAATTAGTGGATATTCATTGCAGCCCAGGTGAACCTCACCCAGTGATGTATTCATTCACCTACCAGGGGAAGGTTCATCTGGGTTGGCTCAGGTGAGATATACAAATCAGCAGCATCCTGGATATGAAAATGAAAATAATGAACTACATACGCACTCTCCCTGTGTGAGATATATAATCCAGCATCAACGACATCGTGGATATTCATTGATTTATATCAACCAACATCAAATAGCGCCTTCGCGGATATTCATTGTAGCCCAGGTGAACCTCACCCAGTGATGTAGTTATTCATCTACCGAGGTAAGGTTCATCTGGGCTGACTCAGATGAGATATACAAACAAGCATCAAACAATAACTTCGTGGATATTCATTGTTGCCCAGGTGAACCTCACCCAGTGATGTAGTCATTCATCTACCGAGGTAAGGTTCATCTGGGCTGACTCAGATGAGATATACAAACCAGCTTCAAATAATAACTTCGTGGATATTCATTGTAGCCCAGGTGAACCTCACCCAGTGATGTATTCATTCATCTACCCAGGGAAGGTTCATCTGGGCTGATTCAGAGGAAATTGTATAATATCCTTCTCATAATCTCTATCATATAAGTTTCATGATATTAGATGTAAAACTTATCATCAGATTTGGACGAGTGTTGTATCTAGTCATGGTAAATGAAAATCATGAACTACATACACACTCTCCCAGTCTGAGATATATAAACCAGCATCAAACAATAACTTCGTGGATATTCATTGTAGCCCAGGTGAACCTCTCCCAGTGATGTGGTAGAGTCATTCATCTTCCGAGGAAAGGTTCATCTAGGCTGATTCAATGAAAATCGAATGAAGATTCCTGCATTGTCTTCTTTTTATACAGGAAGGAGGGACAGATAATTCCTAGTAGTCCGTCCCTGATTGCCAATTATCCATTCCCATTCCGAGTTCCTACATATGCTTATGTGTGTGCTCAATAGCGATCTATATAACTGATAGTAAATAATCTATTCATTTATGTTTATAGATACTGATTTCCGTCTTAACAATTGTCATATTATATGCTTATGATATTTATCTTTGGCGCTTCCTTGAGACCGAGGTGAACCTTACCGGGTGATGCATGTTTTGTTCTTGACGGTACCATCGTAGGTAAAGTAATTAGATAAATGCATACATTATGATGATGATTAGATGGATAAACAATAAAGATTTGCTATTTTTACAAATAGGAAATTGGCCAATAACTGAAATGCAGATATCCTTATCATTTCAGAAATAGAATGAAAAGATTCATTATATATTTAAGTTTATATGAATCGATCATGATAATCATAATGAATTGACGATCATGATAATCATAATGAATTGACGATCATGATAATCATAATGAATTGACGATCATGATAATCATAATGAATTGACGATCATGATAATCATAATGAATTGACGATCATGATAATCATAATGAATTGACGATCATGATAATCATAATGAATTGACGATCATGATAATCATAATGAATTGACGATCATGATAATCATAATGAATTGACGATCATGATAATCATAATGAATTGACGATCATGATAATCATAATGAATTGACGATCATGATAATCATAATGAATTGACGATCATGATAATCATAATGAATTGACGATCATGATAATCATAATGAATTGACGATCATGATAATCATAATGAATTGACGATCATGATAATCATAATGAATTGACGATCATGATAATCATAATGAATTGACGATCATGATAATCATAATGAATTGACGATCATGATAATCATAATGAATTGACGATCATGATAATCATAATGAATTGACGATCATGATAATCATAATGAATTGACGATCATGATAATCATAATGAATTGACGATCATGATAATCATAATGAATTGACGATCATGATAATCATAATGAATTGATGATCATGATAATCATAATGAATTGATGATCATGATAATCATAATGAATTGACGATCATGATAATCATAATTGATTGATGATCATGATAATCATAATGAATTGATGATCATGATAATCATAATGAATTGACGATCATGATAATCATAATGAATTGACGATCATGATAATCATAATGAATTGATGATCATGATAATCATAATGAATTGAAGGTCATGATAATCATAATGAATTGATGATCATGATAATCACAATGAAATGATGATCACGATAATCATAATGAAAATGATGATTATTTTAATAAAGGATTGAGATCATTCCTAATAACCCATACCGATTTGCAATTATGCATTCCCATTTCGAGTTCCTACATATGCTTATATGTGTGCTCAATTCCGATAATAATAAATGACTTATTCATTTATAGATAATTATTTTCTTCTTAATAATTGTTATATATGCTTCATGATATTTCTAAAAGAAAACCCAAGGTGAGTTATTGTTTGATGCTGGTTTGTATATCTCATCTGAAAGATATGATATGATATCGAATGAATGAATAATATCAAATCTGATATGCTATACATATAATATCTACGAACCTCACCCAGTGATGTAGTCATTCATCTACCGAGGGAAGGTTCATCTGGGCAGATTCAGAGGAAATTGTATAATGATATCCTTCTCATAATCCCTTTCAATTAAGTTTCATTATTCCTCTACGACGCTTCTTTGAAGTCCAGGTGAACCGTACCCAGTGGTGACACTGGGTAATTCATCGTTCATAGAGAAGGATCACCTGGGCTGAAGAAGATAAATATGATGTAATCCTGGATATTAGATATCAGATTTCGACGAATTCTATATCTAGTCATAGTAAGTGAAAATCATGAACTACATACACATTCTCCCAGTCTGAGATATACAAACCAGCATCAAATAATACCTTATCAAGATGTATCTATCAACCTCTATACATCTATCAAGATGTATTTATCAAGATCTATCTATCAACCTCTATACATCTATCAAGATGTATCTATCAAGATCTATCTACCTCTATACATCTATCAAGATGTATCTATGAAGATCTATCTATCAACCTCTATACATCTATCAAGATGTATCTATGAAGATCTATCTATCAAGACGGGTATCTATCAAGATTTATATATCAACCTCTATACATCTATCAAGATGTATCTATGAAGATCTATCTATCAACCTCTATACATCTATCAAGATGTATCTATGAAGATCTATCTATCAAGACGGGTATCTATCAAGATTTATATATCAACCTCTATACATCTATCAAGATGTATCTATCAACCTCTATACATCTATCAAGATGTATCTATCAACCCCAATACATCTATGAAGATGTATCTATCAACCTCTATACATCTATCAAGATGTAGCCATCAAGATCTATCTATCAATCTCTATACATCTATCAAGATGTATCTATCAACCTCTATACATCTATCAAGATGTATCTATCAACCTCTATACATCTAACAAGATTTATCTATCAACCTCTATACATCTATCAAGATTTATCTATCAACCTCTATACATCTATCAAGATGTATCTATCAACCTCTATACATCTATCAAGATGTATCTATCAAGATCTATCTATCAACCTCTATACATCTATCAAGATTTATCTATCAACCTCTATACATCTATCAAGATGTATCTATCAACCTCTATACATCTATCAAGATGTTTCTATCAAGATCTATTTATCACCTTTTATACATCTATCAAGATTTATCTATCAACCTTTATACATCTATCGAGATGTATCTATCACCCTTTATACATCTATCAAGATGTATTTATCCACCTCTATACATCTATCAAGATC
>BOPN01003968.1:37500-40000 GCA_017312705.2 Penaeus japonicus | reverse complement strand
AGCATTTCATTAGATAGCATATTATCAGACTTGGACAAGTGCTGCATCTAGTCATGGTAAATTAAAATCATGAACTAAATATCCACGCTCCTAGTCTGAGATATAGAAAACAGCAAAACCACAAAGAAACACAAAGCAGCATCAAACAACAACAGCCCTGGTGAACCCTCCCCAGTGATGTAGTTGAACCATTCGTCATCCGAGGAAAGATTCATCTGGGCTGATTCAGATCAGATATACAAGGCAACATCAAGCAACGACTTAGAGGATATACACAGTAGCCCAGGTGAACCTTTCCCTGTGATTGATGTAATGATTGTGTTCATTGTAGCTCAGGTGAACCTTCCCCAATGGTGGGTTATCCATCTACCGAGGAAAGGCTCATCTGGCCTGATTCAGAGGAAATTGTAGATCATAATACTCATTATAAAAGCTTAACGATTTCTCCCTGACGCTTCGTTGAAGCGTCAGGTGAACTTTATCCAGTGATGTAACTAGTAATTAATCGCCCTAAGGTGAGATTACCTGGTCTGATGAAGATAAAAGTATTAAAGAGATATCGTGGACATTAGATGTATATCATATCATCAGATTTGGACAAAGACTGTATCCAGTCATGGTAAATTTCAACCGTGAATTAAGTACTCACTCTCCCTGCCAGAGATAAAGAAACCAGCATAAAAAAAACACTTGGTAAACCTTTCTCAGTTTTCATTTCATTCATTCATCTACTGATGAAAGGTTCACCTGACTGATTCAGAGAAAATTGTATGAAGATTTCTGCATTGCCTCCTTTTTATACAGGAATGCAGAGCTGAGATAATTCCTAATAACCCGTCCCAATTCATAATTATATATTACCATCCCGAGTTCCTGCGCATGGTTAAGTATGTGCTCTAATTACATGTCCAATAACAATGAATGTAATCAATCTTTACTGAATAGTAGTAATAGTATCATTAAAATCATTTTTGCATTTAAGTAAGAAATGTATAAATAAATAGTTTATTTGATATCATTCTTCATATAATTTTCTCAGACTGGGAGAGTGCGTATGATTTTTATTTGCCATGACTAGATAGAGAACTGATATGTTAGACTTATAATTACTTATACTTCACATTTATCTTCATCACCCCCAGGTTATTTAACATGTAATTGGTATTATGAAAAGGATATTCATAATCATATAAAAAAAGATAGATAATAAATAATAGTTTATTTGATTATCATTCTTTAAAATTAATTACATGGGATTATTATTCGTCTAAAGTATATTATATTAATCCGTGGATAAGCATGTGTAGGATGAGTATTAGAGTAATAATAATACATTGATAATATATTTTCCCCACACATAAGTCAAATCAGAAGACATATCGTTACTCACAATTGCTGTCATTATTCGTTTGTCCTCACTTAGTTTTCTTTTTCTTCTCCATGATGAATCATTCAGATTCATTTCGGTGAACTTATGGCCTCACAGCTTATAGGTGCTTGGGATACATTATTCGGTCTGAGTCACATTTATATGTATATGTGTGTGTATATATGAATATATATATGTATATATATATTTATTATATATATATATATATATATATATATATATATATACATATATATATATATATATGTATATATATGTATATATATGTATATATATATATATATATATATATATATATATATGTATATATATGTATATATATATATATATATATATATATATATATATATATATATATATATATATATATACATATATATATATATATATATATATATATATATATATATATATATATATATATATATATATATATATATATATATATATATATATGTATATATATATATATATATATATATATATATACATATATATATATATATATATATATATATATATATATATATATATATATATATATATATATATATATATATATATATATATATATATATATATATATATATATATATATATAAATACATGTATATATGCATTTCTACATGCATTTTTATATACATTTATATTTATATATATATATATATATATATTTATTTTTACATATATTTACATATATATACATATATATACATATATATACATATATATACATATATATACATATATATACATGTATATATATATATATATATATATATATATATATATATATATATATATATATCTGTATATATGTATATATTTATATATACATATATATTTATATATATATGCACATGTGTGTGTGTCAGTAGCTATATGTGTATGTGTATGTGCATGTGTATATGCATGTGCATCTGTATGTGAATATGCATGTGCATATGTATGTGTATATACATGTGCATGAGTATGTGTGTTTATAACTTTCAGTTGTCTTATCTTCTGCTTTTAGGACCTTATACGAGGTTCCATTTCACTTCGAGAAGCCCTTTTTATTTAGATTCGCTTTTGTACATCATTCTCTTTATTCTGAACAAAGAATCAGTT
>BOPN01003968.1:22500-32500 GCA_017312705.2 Penaeus japonicus | reverse complement strand
GTCTATCTATCAAAATCTATTTGTGAAGCTCTAACTATCAAGATCTATATATCTATCACGATCTATCTATCTATTAAGAAATATCTATCGATCAATCTAGACTTATCTATCCATTCATCTATACATGCATGTGTATATGCATGTGCATGCGTATGTGTGTTTACAAGTTTCAGTTGTCTTATCTTTTCCTTCTACGACCTTCCATTTCACATTTATATTCGCTTCTGTGCATCTATGTATCTATCAAGATCTTTTTAACAAGATATATATATCTATCAAGATTTATCTATTTATCGATCAAGATCTATTTATCCATCTATCAAGATATATCTATCGATCCAGATCTACTTAGATATCTATCACGATGTATCTATTTATCAAGATATATCCATCTATCAAAATATATCCATTTATCAAGCTATATCTATCTTTCAAGATCTATTTATCTATTAAGAAATATCTATCTTTCTATCAGACTTTTTCCGTCTATTGACTAATCTAGATTTAGCTATCCATTCATCTATCAATCTATTTATCTTTCTATCTGACTATATATCTCTTTATGCATAAAAGGGTTAAGTATTATTTCATAAGAGAAGCCTCGTCATTTTCCTCGTTATCCTAGGTCAACTGCAGGAGGTGACAGATTAATCGTTATTTTTATATATTTAATATTATGCTACACATTCATGTGTGATTAAGCGGTTTCGTCTAATCTAATTTATCGTTGAAAAGACATTTATTCTCAAGGCACCATGTGTATAGCATACAATAATTTAAAGAGCATAATGTCATCACCAGTTCTACATGCGACAGCTTGACCAGGTTGTCGAATGGATTATAAATTAGATTATAGGGGACTAACAGATGACTCGGGGGAGATCAAAGTAAATGTCGTAATTCTATATCGGCATTAGCAAAAATCGATGGCATTATTAATCATATATTCCCCTCTCGTGAATACTAAAAGGTACCTCTATAATGAGTGCGTACTAAAACACACCGACCATTTCCAACTCTTCAGTCAAATCAGAAAACGATATCATATCGCTAATCACTATTGCTGTCATTATTCATTTGCACTTTTTTTCTTCTTCTTTTTCTCCATGATGAATCATTCTGATTCATTTCGGTGAATTTATGGCCACCCAGCATGGTTTCGGATAAATACTTCCTCACAGCATAAGGGTGTTTAGGATACACACACAGTCACACAGTCACACACATACACACACACACACACACACACACACACACACACACACACACACACACACACACACATATATATATATATATGAATCACAAAAACAAACACAGTAACGTGTACAATACAGATATAATAAAACACTGCCACAAAATAGAATATATATATATATATATATATATATATATATATATATATATATATACATATATATATATATATATATATATATATATACATATACATATATATATATATATATATATATATATATATATATATATATATATATATATATATATATATATATATAATGTGTGTGTGTGTTTTGGCAGCAGGTTTACGGATCATGAATGAAATGTATTAAAACTATTAAAATTAATGATGGTAACAATAGCATTAACAAAAGCATTAATATTAAAAGTGGTGCTAATGATGATAATGACTTCATGATGCTAGAAAATCGCTTGGAATGATGGGCAGCCTTTATGCATTAACAAGGCTGTCACCGGCAACATTATTAAAACTTTTTCAGCTGCACTAAATTTAGTCACGAGGCACTAGTAAAAGAGGAAAAAAAAGATGGACGAACAATAGAAAATATCGTAATTTATATACAATGAAGTATCAACAAAATCTAATGCATCACATGTCATGTTTATATTTCAATCTGATATTATTTAGGAAATAATTTCCACACTAGCTAAGACAATGACAAGGAGTTTTATCTGATGTCATATTCGTGTCATGTATTCAGTTCTACTATCTAAATACTTTTGAGGTATGGAAATACACATAAGTAATGTACAATTGCTCAGTATGGCTTGGCAATATCATTGTCATAAAACATTAACTTTCTACCTCTCATACTCGACACATCAGGTCCACGCTAGCCGCTCATTCTTAAAATAACTTTTTAATTAGTTTTGTTAATAATATGCATGGGCTCCAGTGGCGCTGCCATGAAGCAAACAAGCAGTTAACAATGGTTTCATGGAGTATTTTGTAGCCCAGGTGAACTTTTCTCAGTGATTATATAAGCTGATCATCTTCCGAGGAAAGGTTCATTTGGGCTTATTAAGAGACCATTGTATGAAGATTCCTGCATTGCCTATATTTCACACAAGAATGAAGTATTGAAGTCATTCCCAGTGCCATGTATTGATCGACAATTACAAATTCGCACTCCGAATTTCTATCGTAACATAAATATATATATATTTTTTTATTATTTACTATATATTTATATTTTTTTCATTATATTGCACAATTTGGTGAATTATGGTTTGGTATGTATGTCAATAGAAATACTATATTGTAACTATTATTACTTAAGCTAATTCTCCTGCTACGTAAGTCATCGTTTGTGTTTGTAGCCGATTGTATAAATCTATTTGATTAACGTTTCACACTTTGATTATTCATGTTTGACCATTTTCATAAAAGTATTACACCTATGGTTACTATTGTATAAGCGAAGTTTCACTGATAAAGAATAGCCTTATGTAAATCAATTAATATTAATTATTTGTACCGCTACTGTGAAGGACAGGTGAACCTTTCCCTGTCCCCAACAGAAGTTAATCTGGGCTGATAAATGTGAACTAGAAGGCTTTGTCAATAATGACCATCACCCAATTTGAACGAGTACTGGATCTAGCCAAAGAAAATTGAAATAATGAACCATATACTCAATTCAATTAGTATCCAGGAAGGGAGAATGCCTGAATTTACCATGAGTACATGCAACACTCGTCTAAATCTGATGATATGATTTCAATCTCGTTATTAATAAACGTTTGTGCTTTACATTTATCTTCATAGGTCCAGTAATGAAATAAGGTTATATAATCAGAATTAGGCGAGAGCTGGACCTAGTCATGGTAAACTGAACCATGGCTGGTAATTTACCATGAGTATATACAACACTCGTGGCGATATGGTCTCATTTTCATTATCATGCCATACTTATACTTCAAATTGAACTTCTTAAGTGTATGATATCCTTTCTTCAGACGATGAATTACTTGCTGCATTACTAAGTAAGGTTTACCTGGTGTTCAAGTAAGGGTCACAGAAAAAAAATAATAATGATTATGGAAAATCATGATAATGAAACAGAACTAAAATCTACAGATTCTGAAATGTTATTCTTTATAATCTTTTCAATATTAGATTATTTTTAGTCTCATTTATGTCATGTTAGTATACATAAGTATGTGTAGGAGCTTAGAGCGTGAATCTATAACTGTCAATCGATAAGGGCTCATATGAATGATCCTAGTCCTTAATTGTTGTATAAAAGTAGGATAATTTTACCTTAATCAGCCCAGATGAACCTTTCCTCGGGAGATGAATAACAATACAACACCGGGAAAGGTTCACCTGGCCTACAATTAACATCTACGAAGCTGTTGTTTAATGCTTGTTTGTATATCTCAGACTGGGAGAATGCGTATATGGTACATGATCATAATTTACCATGACTGATACAGCACATGTCTACATCTGGTTACATTTTTTTCTTTGATGATAAAGCTTATTATCCTACCTTCAAAAAGGTGTTGCAGGGAAATCATCAAAGTTAATTACAAGAAATCTTTATCTATATTGATCTAAGAAAGTATATGCTGAGGAGGTAGAAAGATGAAGGAAATGAGATATTTTAACAAATCAGTAGATTACGAAATGTTATTCGTGAAAAGAAACATTAATAGTCTAAGGGATGTAATAAAAGCACATACACAAGCATATATAGGTACTCAGAATGAGAATTTATAATTGCCAATCGGCACGAGCTATTGTATGAAAATAAGGCAATGCAGCAATTTTCTCAAGTAACCCTTCCTCCTAAGGTGTATATCCTACTAAATCATTGGGAGCCAATGTTTAAATGTTTGAATATTATCATTACTTAATGATATCCCAATGCTCACATTTTGTTTCATAGGAAAAACATAACGGATTTTAACATACAAGAAATTTGCCTTTGCATATATTACATTCAGTGAAAAATGTTCAGATTGATATGATAAACTTGAAGTAAAATTCTGAAACAGCTGAATGTATCATGTATAAATAGATAAACGGAAGATAATGCATTAATTGGAGCCAAGTGGATCTAGTTTAACCTGTCGGTTGAAATGACATTAGTATTTGGAAAGAGTTACATTATCGATATTCTTTTTACTGGCATCGATAATATTTTCAAAGGGCTCTTGCATTGTTTCTGTTTTTATGTAAAAATAGTTAGTCGACTGTTCAGAATGGTCCAAACATATCAATAGTCATTTTAGTAATTATATAACGATTATATGTAAATGAATAATTATACCAATAATGGCTAACTGTATTGATATTCATAATTTTAATTTATGTATCTATATCAATGTTAATCATAAATATCCTGTGGTGTAATGTTAATATTTTTTTTGTGGCATAAATAATTATACCAATAATGGCTAACTGTATTGATATTCATAATTGTAATTTATGTATCCATATTAATGTTAATCATTAATATCCTGTGGTGTAATGTTGATATTTTTGAGGCACGTGACTGATCTCTCAAAATACTTTTCAATGTGCAAACTTATACGTGTTAGGCTATGCTAGACTACTAGATGTATATATCCTTCAATAAGTGACAACACAACATTGAAACTCGGGGAATTAGTATAAAAAGAATATATAAATTTGTATGCAGGACTAAATATAAGGATATAAATTAATTTGGGGAAAACATGATCCAGGCGGGAAAATATGTGTTATTTCTAACTGTTTCTCACGCTTGCACGCTTCGATGATTGGAATTGTCTCCTCCACATGTATATTTCATTTCATACTTCATAAACCAAGTTGATAAACCATGCATTTATCTTTAACCTTCTTGACACTGCATTCTGGGTTAGGGGCTACGTGCCCAACGCTGAAGAGCATCAAGGGATACTTATTATTAACAAGGTCGAGACCTCCTGCTTCAGGTCACCTATCGGAGGCGGCGTGTCAGATTAATCGTCCTTTATTACACCATATGAAATATTTTGCTACACATTAATGTATGATTAACCGGTGTCGTCTAATCAAGTAAACGTTGAAAATAGATTCAATCTCTTGGCGCTGGATGTATATTATTCTATAATTTATTAATACATGCGATTACTTACCCACATCAGGAGAGATTAGAGTGAACTAATAGATGCACAGGTTGATATCAGAGTGAAAGTGTAATTTTATGAATGTTTGAATAAAGATTTATGCTAATCCCACGTCATAACTAATGAATGATCTCACTCTTTTATTATAAAAAAAAAATAATAATAATAGACAATGTGTAGGAATCATCAAATAATTTTTAGTTAAGCAGCCAAGATAAATATCTCTCCGGAAGATGAAGAACTTGCAACACCATTGAAAAAGGTTCACCCAGACTACAATGAAAACCCACAAAGCTACTATTTATTCTATTTTTATTCTTTCTTTGTATATCGCAACCTGGGAGAAAACGTATTGTAGTCTATAATCTTAATTCGTCACGACTAGATACAGCACTCAACCATATTTGATTGGATCTCATATTCACTGACAAACGTTTGAACTTACGTTTATTTTCATCAGCCCAGATTAATTAACCTTATTTTGGACCACGAACTATTCGCTACATCCCCAGGTAAAGCTCTCCTGGGCTTTATAGAAGCATACCAACGAAATCATGGGGTTTGTAGTCTTCATTAAGAAAAATATCCATTTTTATTAATGTAGCAAAACACAAATGAACATATAAAATGTAATTCAACAAAACTTATTTACAATAGTCTTAATCATGACACCAAAGCGCATACATAAACATGTGTAAGAATTCCAGGCATGAATCTTTAAACTAGCAATCGTTACGGTCCCTTAGATATTATCTCAGTCCTAATGCCTTGTATTAAAATAAGCCAATGAAGGAATCCTCTGACATTTTTTTCATAATCAGCACAGTTTAACCTTTCCTTGCGAGATGAATAACCTACATCGCTAGGAAAGGGTCTTAAATTCCTGATGTTACTGGAAGACCTGTCTTGTTCATTCTCAACTGATAATTATAGATTCACACCCTGATTACCTATGTGCTTTGATGACAAGAAACAATGATATACTTAACACACTTTTTCATGTGTAACATTTAATAATCTATTGATGCATGTTTTGCTAATTAAAAGAATTGTAAACATTTTATAATGAATAACAGTTCTAATTCTGTTGATTTATGTGTTGTTATATTATGAGATATAAGATTTCTTGTAATTATTTGTATATAAAAACTTTATGATTTAACCCGTGATATTTAGATTTATCGTTTATGCTGTGTGATTTCCTGTGGCATTGCTGTTGATCCGTGTTGGATCTTTCCTGATGTAGTGATTAATTCATCGGCCGAAGAAAGGATAACCTGGGCTGATTGCATGAGGCGGAGATGAGATCATATATCAGATTTGGGCGTGTGCTGGATCTAGTCTTGGCAAACTGAAAACGTGGGTTTTATACACACCCTCCTAGTGTAAGATGTACGAGTAAGCATTAAACAACAGCTTCGTGGATATTCATTGTAGCCCAGGTGAACCTTTTTCCAGTGATGTAGTGATTTAATCTCCGTAGAAAGGGGCTGAATTTACGTAGATTTCTATATTGTTTTTTTAAACAAGAATGATAGACTGTCATTCCTAATAGCCCGTCTTAAATGACAATTATAGAATCGCACCCTGAATTTTTACACACATTTTCTTATATCTTTTGATATAGTTTAGCCTAATAAGCAGTTTTTATTACCATTTTATAATCTACTGATTCATTTTGTCGCACTGTAATATATATTTTAATAAAATTACTAAGATGCTTCATAATTTCCCTGTGACGCTTCTTTGAATCCCAGGTGAGCTTTTCCCAGTAATGCATTGAAGAATCCATCGTCCAAAGCAAGGATGATCTAGACTCACTGAATAAATTTCTTTGAGAAAATTTGGAGTAATCTTGTTGATGATTATTTATATATATATATATATATATATATATATATATATATATATATATATATATATATATATATATATATATGTATATATATATATATATATATATATATATATATGCATATATATATGTATATATATATATATATATATATATATATATATATATATGCATATATATATATATATATATATATATATATATATATGTATATATATATATATATATATATATATATATATATATATATATATATATATATATGTATATATATATATATATATATATATATATATATATATATATATATATATATATGCATATATATATATATATATATATATATATATATATATATATATATATATATATATATATGTATATATATATATATATATATATATATATATATATATATATATATATATATATATGTATATATATATATATATATATATATATATATATATATATATATATATATATATATATATATATATGATTTCTTTTGACGCTGTTGCAAAGCCCAGGTCAACCTTCCCAGTAATACATGCCTGTGCGTCACCAGCACGCTTATGGTACCATTTTGTCACATCTTAGAATGCGCTGACATCCAGGTTCTGAATTCCTCAATCTGTGATAAATATTGCATTTTGCATTTTTATGGAGGGTTGAACAGCATGTAATGAACCTTAATATGACACCCTATGCATTATTAATGCAGATAGGGACAAAATTGCATACTTTTCAATTTTTTTTTTTTTTTTTTTTTTTTTTTTCATACTTTTGAAAAGTGTTACAATTATCCCAGAGGCAGGATGCTTGTAACATGATGACGATGGTTGTAGAAGTGTAATTTATTTCTAGTAAGTGCCTCAGAGGGCAATGGTATCTACTACAGTCAAATCAGATTTATACCTTAGTCAAAGAGAATTCTTGAGATACAGATACTGGCGCCTAGTTGGGCTGATATCAGAATAATTTGACCAGTCGTGGTGATGCAACTTATTCTCTGGTTGAGAGCCAGCGCAGCGTCAGTTGTCAAGAGTGTCCATCAACCATATAGCCTACTCAGTGCTGATCGTAGATGTCAAAAAAAAAAAAAAAAAAAAAAAAAAAGGGTGACTCGCCTTAGTACATACAAGGCGGGCCGAGGCATCTGATCTGCCTTATCTTTACTCTAAAATCAAACGAGTGATATAAATATCTGCAGCGTGGAATACAAGCACTTATACATAAAAGTCAGTTTTATCAACAAAATTTGAATATGTTTACCCGTTAGAGAATAAATCTACATAAACATATATATTTTTAAAATGAAAACGTTTTGTATTACGACTAATATCCTGTTATTCAGACGAAGATTGGTTTTGTTATCATTTGTTCTGGGGTTCCAATACACGTGTAGCCAGTGCAATTGAACCATTAGTAATACACTTTGATTGCAATGTAACACAAATTTCCTCCTCTGACTCTGGTGTCAAACGGTTATTGCTTTAGTCCTGCAGTGTGGTGCGTCGTGTTGCGCTACAATACGAAAAGGAAATAAAAATCAAATAATAATCAGTCATTACATCATCGTTATCACAAGGCCGCATTCACACATTCGCTGATCTAAAGAAAATGAAAAAATAGAAAGACTCTTGAGAAGCACAAACGCAAATTTAAATTAAGCAAAGAGGAGACTCTAAAAGAGGGAAATCTTAGCAAAACAACATCGATTTAAAAGCATAATCATACGTAGTTAAATACTTCAAAACACACATCAAGCCAGAATTCCATTGGTTTAAAGTACGTTCATACCTAAGGGATAAATCTAAGTGTTACAATATAGATACACGTAATAGTGTTATGCGCATCCCCAATCCAGCTGCTACAGCTATCCCCAACCAGAAAGTTCTAACTTTGACCTCTTTTTTTTTTTTTTTTTTTTTTTTTTTTTTTTTTTTTTTTTTTTAAAAAAAAAAAAAAAAAAAAAAAAAAAAAAAAAAAAAAAAAAAAAAAAAAAAAAAAATTTTTTTTTTTTTTTTTTTTTTTTTTTTTTTTTTTTTTTTTTTTAATAGACTGGCACAACGTTTAGAACTAAAATCGACGCGATAGGTCCGTGACAAAGGTCTCCTTGGTATTGTCTTTGATCGATCATTTTCAACCTTTAACTAAGAAGAAAAAAAAAAAAGAAGGCAGTGTTTTACTTACGGGTATCAGAAATCGATTCCAAAAGCATTCTCTGGGATACAGGTGTGCACAGCTTTCAAAACAAAGAGTTATTCAAAAGATACGATTGCGAATGCGTGGGTATAATTTCCTTCGTCAAAAAAATGATTTCGTAATTTTGATTGCTTTATGTTATAATCATCTCTAATAAGTAGACATATCAGATGTATTTATTACTAAATGTTAAATTACCGTCACACTGCAATTTTTAGACGTAACAATTATTCTCACATTCTATGTTAGGTTTGCAATGAGAGAGAAAGAAAAAAAAGAGACAGAATAACCCTACTAGATCGTCTGTCAGTCATTCGTCAGATGAGAAGTTCGTCCGAAATAGTCTCATCAACGCGAACGAAATGGCGGTCTTGGGACTCGAGAAATTGCGCGCGATTTTCTCGGCTTTGCAAGAGCGCGTTTACGGGTTGCTGAAGCTGCCCAGATGTTCAATAAAACATACTGTAATTCCGCGATAACGGCCAGCATTGCGGATGGACATTTTTGTGATATTCCTTTTATTTCCATGTTGTGTTTCGTATTTGAAATTGGCTGCTTTAGAATGAATTAGTA
>BOPN01003968.1:5000-10000 GCA_017312705.2 Penaeus japonicus | reverse complement strand
GGATCAGTATAGCAATATTCTGTTTAAGTGAAAATATGGAAATTCCATTTTTATACAATATGTATAAAACTCTTTATCACTGCAGATGCTTCGGTTATAGCGGTCCGGAGAGTTTATATTGTTAGAGAAGTTATTTTACGTAATGGGATTAAACTTAAGCATCTTCGTGTTATTGGAATACGCAAGATCCCGCGGGTATTTATCAGCCAGTTTTCTATAACACAAGCTGATCTTTAAATATTTACTATTGTGACGAGATTATATAAAGTGACGGTTGCACTTGAATATAATTTGACTTTATAGTAGCTGTTTTCATTATTTATTTTGAGTCACATTAGAAACACTATTTGATTATTGTTCCTTTACTAATCATATCAAAATAGTTGTACATGTTCTTATCAGAAATTTCTAAAGATTATAAAGAATCCTTTCCACAGAAATTCGCCTTCAATTTCATCCCAATTCATTACTGTGAAGATATTAACAGGTACTTGTGAATATGAAAAAAAAAATGTTATTGAGATGACGTATTGTATGAAAACGAGAATGTAGTTTTTCATAAGTAAGACTTCCCTGTAGACGCACACCTGTTCCGTACCATGTTTGGGTCCGAGAGGCAGAGTACTTAAGAGTAAACTAATTAGGTAGGTCCTAAAAAAACATTATCTTTTCGTGCCAACGGCCATGGATGTACACTTTTGTACAGGCCAAATTTTGGTGGGGGGTTCTTCTCTCGATTACAATTAGGTCCTGTGTATGTTAAGTCAAAGATGATTCCCTGTTGAATAAATATAAAGAACATATAAAGAAAGAAATAAAAAGGTCCGTCAGTTTTAAGAAGAAAAAAAATCGTCTTTTGCTTACTTGACTGCCATTACTTTTCCTGTGTGCGTGACCTGCTGACCCCACAACCCCTGTCTTGTGCACGTGTATGAGAGACTCTCATAGTAGCAAATACCATTAAAATTCCTTTGGATTCCTGATAATTAATATTAATTAATCCTGTAAGCATGGATAAATACCTGCATTCATACTACTCAAAAACTAATATTATGATCATTGTCATAATCACCACTATCATTATTGTTATTATCTTTTTCATTGCTTAATAATATTACTATCATTACTCTCATTGTCATTACCACTTTGGTTGTTAGTTCTCCCCGTGATCATTCAGTTTTCATTCTCTTTTATGTATAACCCTTCTTTTAATCTTCTTTTAATCACTATTATCATTACTCATTAGTATCCTATTGTTCTTATTATTATCCTATTCTTATTACCATCCTATCACTGCGTTTTTCTTTGAATATTACTCATAAACAGAGCTCATTAATACAAATGTATAAAAAGGTATAAATAAAACCGAAAAGTTCCACAACGCAAGAGATGTAATTTTCGGTTTTGGATTACGCCGTCTTCAGAGCTACGTACTTCTGGAACATACACATTTATGGCAATCCATTGTGCCCATAAATATGGTAAATTAATTTCAACATCTATTTGTGCAAAAATAGATAAGTAGATAAATAAACTCAAAGAATAAAAAAAAAAAAGGCAATCGATACTTTGTGATGAAAAAAAGTTAAAGCATAATACAAAAGTAACAACGAAATCCTATATGAACAGAAAAAAGAGTAAATTTAATTACCATATATCACAGAGTGACTTGAAACCAAAAAGAAGTTTAGCAGATCAAATAAAGGAAAGTTGCACGGTGAAGTCAGTTCAAAGCAAGGGAATATCCAGAGTTGCGTAACCTCTGAGGATTCGGGAATGAAAAAGCTGCGCTGCAAAAGGAAAAAGTTCATGTCTTCTAAGATGGTGTTTTTCCACAGAAATTGAGGAAAGGAGTAAGATGGAAATACACACGCACGCACACACATGCATACATACATGTGTGTCTATGTGTGTTTGCGTGTGTATTTATGTATTTATGGACGTAGGTGTATAAATATATATATATTTATATATATATATATATATATATATATATATATATATGTGTGTGTGTGTGTGTGTGTGTGTATGTATATTTGTATATATATATATATATATATATATATATATATATATATATATATAAACATAGACACATTAGGGACCTCGGCCGGCCCTAGCCCATCCTGGGATAGAGCCGGTAATCCCGAAAAGG
Source organism: Penaeus japonicus (assembly GCA_017312705.2). NCBI lineage: Eukaryota > Metazoa > Arthropoda > Malacostraca > Decapoda > Penaeidae > Penaeus > Penaeus japonicus. Next base: position 7,845 of record BOPN01003968.1, on the reverse strand, counting down.
TTCCTGGGCCCGTGAAGGACAGACTTGTGAGAGGGGAGTGACCTGGGACGCGGCTCAGGTTGAACTGCAGTCCTGGTGGAGTCCTGCAGGTCACGAAACAGAAGTCATACCCCGAAAGGGCAGGCCTGAGAGAGGAGTGTGTCTCGACTGGAGATCGCGGTCGAACTGGTATCTTCTTAGACGGATTTGTGCGATTGTCTTGTCCTCCGCCAGCAAAAAAGGTTACAGAGTCATGGAGGATATGTGCTTATGTCAGCAGAGACAGCGTGGGTGGCGGTGAATAGGTCTTCTTTGCGCCGCCATCTTGAAACAGGGACACGCGAGAGGAGATTCCCTGTTTAACTGGTCTTACAATTATAATGATGATGATACTGATGGAAAAGAACAACAGTAATGGTATAAATAATCATATTAGATACAAATCTAAAAAGAAAAGAAAAAAATAATCAGATAGTTCAACATAAATTAAGATTGACAGTGGCTCTGCATAATATCACTCAAGGCGGGCAAATCTAAGCAGATTTATCTATGTGATTTAATGCTACAATGTTGACATTTCATACATGTGTCAGAAGAGCAACATACCAGCAAACTAATCGGATACATCGACAGTCCGATAAAAATCATAAATAAAAACGTATGGACCAGACAGATAAACCAGACAAACCAAGACCGTCAAACCAACCAGCCTAACCAACCATGCAAAACAAATAGCACATTCTCCTACCACAGGATATCCTGTCCATCGGTCACTGGTATAGCCCTATAATGACCACAATCAATCATTCAACAGAAACCATATTTGTCTGCAATGACGTCGACTCTTAAGTAAGTAGCGATTTTCTTTCTTCACATCCGAGTGACATGATTTATTTTCAAACATTGGGCAATCAAAAAGTTCTATTTGCTAGGCTATTATTGAGTCGTTTGCAATGTAAGTCTATATTTGGGGTGAACGTCCCTTTTATTGAGTGTATGTGCCCGCGTTTATAGGGAAGGGAAAGGTTGGGGTGTTGTGGATATGTGTTCGTTTGTAGGTATGTAAGTATGGGGAGAAATTAATTTGGTCATGGGTGATAACAATAATGGTAAGAGTAGCAACAGTAAAAAGTACGATTGTAGTAATGATGATAGTAATATTAATAATGATAATGCTGATGATCTAAATAATGATGATAATGATATTGATGATAATTATATTTATAATTAATTTAATTTTAATGATTACAATAATCATAATAATGATAATGATGAGGATTATGATAGCAATGATGATAATTATGGTAATAATTATAATTATGATAATAATAACAATGATAGTAATAACAACAACAAGAGCAACGATAATAATGATAATGGTAATGCTGGTGATAACAATAATGATGATAGTATTAACGATAATATGTATGTATATATATATATGTATATATATATATATATATATATATATATATATATATATATATATATATATATATATATATATACATATCATGATGATAATAATGAGTAATAGTTGTAGTAGTAGTAACATTAGTAGTCGTAGTAGCAGCAGCAGTACCATTAATAACAATACACAAAAATATAAAACAATGATAATAAAAACGAAGATAGATAGATACTGCTGCTGATGGATATACATATATGCACATGCCCATAGACGATCATGCTTGGAAAATATGTCGAAAAGCTGGCTACGTAATAAAAAGGAAAAACCGTCCATCTTTATCATAAGAATTATAAAAGCCTTCCGGTGTTCCCGTATGTTCCCTTCCCTTATAAGGAGGGAAACTAGAGAACAAAAGACTGACGTTATTTGAGGGACACTGAAGGGGGAGGAGTTCTTTACAATTGACCAGGCTAAACAAGCACCCCTCACCCTATCTCCATATTTCCTAAAAGATACACACACACACACACACACACGCACGCACGCACGCACGTACACACACACACACACACGCACGCACACACGCACGCACACACACACACATATTATATATATATATATATATATATATATATATATATATATATATATATATATATATATATATATATATATATGATTATATATGATGTGCAAAATAGGGAACAAATGAATACTATTTCTTAAACAAATTTATTTCCTATTACAGAGCGAGGACACAATAAAATCGCTCGGCCCTAAGAACGTATCTTGCTGTATGGAGAGCAATCAAAAAAGTCTTTCACTTCCTATGACGTCACGCTTTGTTTACCTGTCGACCATATTAGCTTGTCAGTCACGGGATCAAGGGGGGCTATGACATTTTGTCTCTCCACGACATTCTCCCGTGGGAAGGGAGATACACCGGAAAATAGAGGGAAGAACAGGGAAATTAGCAATAGATAAAGGACTGACAAAATTGATATTGGTCTCATCTTCTCATCTTATTGCTTTTTCGTCTCAAAATGAACTCTTACTGAATAGTCTTATGGAATTTGTTATGATGTTGGTTATAATGTGACATTAAAACTTCACATGGTTATAAAGATTTAAAAAATAATGATAATATTTGCCCTCATTAAAGTCAGTGACAATAAATTGACAAAAATAAGACAAATAACAAAGCTATCAATGTTATTAATAGTGACAATGACAATAATTATAACAATGATAACGATAATGATAATTGCAATGATAACAATAATAAAAGTTATGACAATGTTAATGATATTGGTAATAATAGTAATAATAATGGAAATAATGATAGTAAAAGTAATATTAATAGATAGTAATAGTAAATACAATAATGATAATAACAATGAAAATATGATAACAGTAACAATGATAAAGAGGATCAAAGAATAATAAATATAATAA
>BOPN01003967.1:137500-140613 GCA_017312705.2 Penaeus japonicus | reverse complement strand
ACATATATATACACACATGTATATCGAGTTTCCCACAGCCATAACCAATGGTTAACAACCCTTATATAATAAAATGCTATTGAAATCATTCCGATAATGACCTGATAAAGCACAGCAATCACCGCTTTGAATACTGCCGTCCGGATATCTGAATTATTTCCAGATGTCCAATTAAAACTCGTATCAGACACGACAAGGGAACGAACTGGAATAAGTAGGTCAAGAGACCAGCGTGATGGTTCATCTGTTATCAAGAAAATCATAATAAAAGTAATAATGATAATGAAGGAAAGAAACAAGTCTTGTTGGAGTGAGGTTGTGTTGCGGAAATTGCTTCGAGGGATCGGCGAAATATGTTGTCTCATTGCCTATTATATCATTAACCATCATTATGTGTGAGTTTATTTATATAAACGAGCATATATATATATATGTATATATATATATATATATACATATATATATACATATATATATATATATATATATATATATATTATCTTATGCATATATTTATATATACATATATATGTATATATATATATATATGTGTATATGTATACTCTCTCTCTCTCTCTCTCTCTCTCTCTCTCTATCTATCTATCTATCTATCTATCTATCTCTCTCTATCCACTGCAGGAAGTAGGCCTCTCAAGAGGGTTATGGCCGGTTGCCCCACCTACTGGCCCTAATTGTATCTTGGTGTATATATCACACATATTGTGTATACACCATTAGGCAATCGAGGTAAAGTTCCTTGCCCAAGGTAACAACTCACCAGCCGGGATTCGAACGCTCGAACTCAGATCTTCGTCAATTCCAAGTCCGATGCTCTAACCACTCGGCTACCGAGACTATATATATATATATATATATATATATATATATATATATATATATATATATATATATATATATATATATATATATATATATATATATATATATATATATATATATATATATATATATATATATATATATATATATATATATATATATATATATATATATGTATATATGTATATATGTATATATGTATATATATATATATATATATATATATATATATATATATATATATATATTATATATATATATATATATATATATATATATATATATGTATATATATATATATATATGTATATATACAGTATATATATATATATATATATATATATATATATATATATATATATATATATATATATATATTATATATATGTATATGTATATATATACAGTATATATATATATATATATATATATATATATATATATATATATATATATATTTATATATATATATATATATATATTTTATATATGTATATATACATACATATATATATATGTATATATATATATAAATATATATATATATATATATATATATATATATATATATATATATACATATATACACATATGTATATATATACATATATACATATAATACATATATATATATAAATATATATATATATATATATATATATATATATATATATATATATATATATATGTATGTATGTATGTATATATATATATATATATATATATATATATATATATATCTATATACATATATATGCATATATGTATATATGTATATATATACATACATGTGTGTGTATATATATATATATATATATATATATATATATATATATATATATATATATATATATGTATGTTTATATATATATATATATATATATATATATGCATATATGTATATATATATGTATATATATATATATATATATATATATATATATATATAATATATATATATATATATATATATATATATATATATATATATATATATATATATATATGTATGTATATATATATATATATATATATATATATATATATATATATATATATATATATATATATTTATATACATATATATGCATATATATATATATATATATATATATATATATATATATATATATATATATATATATATATATATAAACATTCATGCATATATATGTATATATATTTAAACATATTGATATGTATGTATATAAAATTTAGTCTGTCTTTTTTTTCCTTAAATCAATATTCAATTGAATATTCATAATTAGTTCTAGTATTGGTAGCAGTAGCACTATCATCTTTCATTTCAAACCTGAAAGGAGTCCTTAGAAGTACGAGTGGTAACGTTGGTGTCCTAGATCCTATATTAGTGATTCGTAAACAGTGTTACAAAGTATATCAACGTTGTTTACGTAGAATTCTTTACTCACTGAAAAGACCAGAAACACTTTTTTTCAATTTTCACTTTTAATTCAGGGGGATTTTAAAATAATTGGGTTTACGATTTAATGTAGAGGGGGCGTAAAGGCAAGGACACTTTATACAACTACTGGAGGGGGCGTTATGATAAATGATTTTACACAAACATCATAAATAATGAATTGCTTGCTTTACATATTAAGATGTATAGAAATCGTCTTGCTCTTCCATTTAGAAACAAAGTGTTGCTACTCAAGTCTCTATCAGAAAAATAACCAACGGAAAAAGAAAATAGACAAACAAGGATTCTGAATCACGTGTAAGAAAAAGAGAAAGAAAAAAGTGTGTTATCTTCACTTCGATATAAAGTTCGTGTTAGTTCTAAGCGGCTGGAATTAACAAACAGCTGTGTGTGTGTGTGTGTGTGTGTGTGTGTGTGTGTGTGTGGGTGTGTGTGTGTGTGAATGAATGAGTGTGTGTGAGTGTGTGTGTGTGTGTGTGTGTATGATAAAATGTGTATGATAGGAGATGAACTGCTTGTATGACGATATACACCATATGATGAGTACATATTACTCGTAAAACAACATTAAAATTATCGTAACCATATGTTCTGGATGATATATAATCGATATAATGTTATATCGACTATACATTTATATCAAAAGCAATAGCAAAATACATTATAATGTCTCCTTATCTTAATTTTTATCTTTGTCATTAGTATTTGTCCATTACTATTATCACCTTCGATATCATATTTATTATATTTTTTTTAATTGTTATCATTGATAGTAGTATTAGTTAAATCGGTGTCACAATCGCCATTATCATCTTTATAGGGTTATCATTAT
>BOPN01003967.1:127500-130000 GCA_017312705.2 Penaeus japonicus | reverse complement strand
TCTCTGTATGTTTTTATTCTCTTACTGACTCACTCTCTCAGTGACTCACTCTCTTACTGACTCACTCTCTCACTGACTCTCTCTCTTACTGACTCACTCTCTCACTGACTCTCTCTCTCTCTCTCTCTCTCTCTCTCTTTCTCTCCCTCTCTCTCTCTTTCTCTCTCTCTCTCCCATACACTAACACACAGACACACTTGCAAACACACAACCAAAATAGAGCAACGCAACCACATCGGAGACAATATCAGAAAAAATGGAAAATAACACACCCCATGCACTGACGCACACATCAAACTTCAAAACATTGCACATTCTAGTAACCCCTTGACACTATGAACATACACAGAATAATAGTAAAAGAAGACTTGAACATTCAACACATTGCCCACTCCAGCGACCAAGTAATATTTATGAACACAGATGAACAAACACACACGTTCATGAAAGTTCAACACACAACACACTCCAGAGACCCTTTAACCCTTTTAACACACAGGAAAAAAAAACACCATATACTACACATTCCAGAAGTCTCTTACGGCTTTGGACACAGAAAAAGAAAGAAAAGAAAAGAAAAGAAAAAACAAACGAAGTTCAAACACACTTAACAATAGAGACCTCTCAACACAAGGAACATACACCGAAAGATAAGAAGGGGGATAAATAAAAAACAAAAACAAAAAAAACACCACACCACACCACACTATACAGGAGCCAAAACTCAAGTCCTAGAGAGCTTCACGTCACAAGTAAGCTCCGGCTCACTCACGGCGCCACAAGCAAGCTCACGCCAGCGGAGACGAGGGCGGACTGATGACTGACCCAGCCCGCCAGTCAGACAGTCGGGCAGGCAGGCAGGCAGTCTCGCTGTCTTGCGTTCGTGCTTTGTGGCGTCTTGAGGGGACAGCTCAGGTGTGGGTCGCGGACTCTCCGATCCACTCGCTCTCGCTCTCTCGCTCTTCTCTCTTTTTGCTCTTCCGTTTCTTTATTAGTGTTGTTATCTTCTTTGTCTATTTTATGTACATGTACACACACACACATACATACACACACACATACATATATGCATATATATATATCTATATATATATATATATATATATATATATATATATATATATATATATATATATATATTATTACGTCCCCATAATATTTATTAAACAAGGAATATATAATAATATATATATGTATATATATGTATATATATATGTGTATATATGTATGTATATATATATATATATATATATATATATATATATATATATATATATATATATATATTAGGTATATGTATACATATTAATATGTATATGTATATGTATATGTATATGTATATGCATATGTATAAGTATATATATATATACATATATATATAAATATGCATATGTATATATATATATATATATATATATATATATATATATATATATATATATGTATATATATATGTATGTATGTGTGTGGACAGATAGATAGATACATACATAAATATGTACATATATACATACATACAGAGACACATACAGAGATAGTTATAGATGCGTATACATTCACGCAGACATACAGTGCAATGGCCGCACTCATTTTACTGGCATGCTTGTTCTTTTAATCCTGCCTCCATTTCTCTCCATCACTCTCCATCCTCTCTCGCAGCATGAGGGCAATGAACTCGCTTGACAGCCTCGTAAGACAAGTTGAAACATGTCTGCAGGCATGGACGCACACACGCACGCACGCACGCACACACACACACACACACACACACACACACACACACACACAAAGCCCTTACTCATTTATATACAACATTTTACAATAATAATGATTATAACGATGGTAAGGATGATGATAATATCCCATTATCATGAAATGTATGTTAGTAAACAAGGAAAAAATATATATGATGCATGATCATAAGAAAAAATATAGATGCATGAACACACACAGACACACATGCATACGCACAGTCGCAAATTACGTACATATCAATGCACAGACTTACATAAAGGTCACGAACAGCCAAGAGCAAGAGCACACAGACAAGAGCATGAAAACACGCACATCTGCCCATGTCTTCTCGTTTTTTATTTTTTCTATTTCTTTCTTTTTTTCTAGCAAATAAAATTTTGATTTGCATAGAGCCTCTGTGGAATGACGCTTGAGTCACAAAAGCAACACGAACTTTGAGTGGTCAGATTATTGGATATGGACGGTGATTGGTCAGCTTGTTGGCCTTGGACGATGATTGGTCAGCTTGTTGGCGTTGGACGGTGATTGGTCAAACTGGTGGGTTTAGATCGTGATTGGTCTTTTCAAATCATCGGGCAATCTGATTGGCCGCACGTAAACCATGTAATGTAATGCGTAATGTAAGTGGTAGTTAAGGTTGTTGTTATCATTATTATTATTATCATTATCATTATTATCCTCATCCTTATCATCATAAATATTATCATTGTTATTATCATTATCATTATCATTTTTCATCACTATC
>BOPN01003967.1:115000-117500 GCA_017312705.2 Penaeus japonicus | reverse complement strand
ATTTGCTTGACTTTTCTATTTTCTTCTTTTGGGGTCCCTGTTTTGTTAACCTTTGGTATCCTGCCTTATAAGTTGCTTTTGAAATTTCCTTGCTTACAGAACATTTTGAATTTGCTGTTGATGAAGTGTTTGATATAACCTTTTGCTTGGTAAGAGACTGAGGTCTCTTGGAGTTAATAGTGAAAATATTTTTGTAATTCAAATCCCGTACATACTTAAGATAACTGTACGAATCAACTACACCATTGGGTAGTTTCTCCAGCTGTACAAAGCATGGTCTAATATCACAGTTACCTAAAGTTTGACAAAGGTGCTGAATTTTCTTGCTTCTTAATTTATTCACTCTATTAGAGCTTCTGCAGAGCTCAATATTTTGAAAAAAAATATTTTCTGAATTATTCATTTTCCTTAAAGATGCTTTTTTTTTGTTCATACGAACTGCAGCTTTTCGTGGAGAAACACATCTTTTACTTCTTCTAACAGTTGTTGTGCTGGGTATCTTGTTTTCTGTTTTCTTTCCATTCTTTATCCTATTTAGCTTTCCTTGGTCTTGGTGAATGACACGTTTCGCTTTCCTGAAACGTGTTTTGATTTTCTTCTTTTGAGACAACTTTGCAATATCCCTTTGAATGTTTGCATCATTAACTGCTGATGATGATTTTTGCATTGACAACTTTTGTTTTTTCGATCCTTTATTAGCTTCTATAGACTTTTTACATTTAGCCGTTTTTTCTGCTGACATTGAAGATTCATGTGCACGCTTCTGGGTATGTGCTAGTTTTCCTCCACTCCTCCCCTCGTTTGAATCTCCATCAACCTCAAACTGACTATTTTCATATTCCCTAGACTCCAGTGGTAATGCTTCCGACTTATTTTCACCTTCTACATGAGTGTCACTACTGTTCTCATTATGCATCGTTTCACTCACTCTTTCATTAGCTGTTTTTTCTGCTGATATTGAAGAGCCATCTGCATACGTCTGGAAACATGCTAATTTTCCTCTACTCCTTTCCTCATTTGAATCTCCTTCAACCTCAGACTGCCCACAGCCAATTTCACTAGACTCTAATAATAATGTTTCTGACTGATTTTGATCTTCTACAGGAGTGTCAATACTGTTCTTTTCTGCTGATATTAAAGATTCATCTGCAGTACTCTGCTCATTTGAATCTCCATCAACATCAAACTGCCAATTTTCATTAATCTTTAATAGTAATGCTTCTGACTGATATTGACCTTCTGCATGAGTGTCAATACTGTTCTCATTACGCATGGATGCACTCACTCTTTCTTCAGTAAATGAACTAGTGTCACTAAAAGCCATATCCTTCCCTTTATTCATGTCATGTAAATGTTCTGTTATTTTATTATTATTCTTTCTTATATCAATCCCTTCATTTCTATTGTCTACTGCTTCTGCATCTCCCGAATCTGTTAAACTTGCTATTAAATTTGAATACTCTTCATGCCTAGATTCGTGATCCCTTCTAGACTCTGAATGTTTATTATATGCATAATGTTCTTCTCTTATATCTTCATTGTTGCATCTATCCTGCAGTGTAATTAATTTGCTCTTTTCTTGCAATTGTTGACAGCTTTCATATGCAAACAAAGGTTCTTCAGACCCCTTTTTCTTGTTATTCCGGGCCATTTCCTCAGCAATATGTAATACAATGGGTTTGCAATCCTCCTCCTCATCATTGCACTTCTTTATATTTAGACACAATAGACCGTGGGTCTCTATATCATCCTTTTTACTGAAGTGAGCCCCACAGCCAGTGCAGTAATGTGTAGGACTTCCATGGTGAGTGTGCATGTGCGAGATAGGCATTCTTTTGTATCAAAAGACTGCTGGACGCTCTTACAGTTGTACTTTATGATCCCAGTGTGGCGCCCCATGTGTGATCGCAGCTTGTGCCGGAACTTGAATTTTAAGTGGCACACTTCACATTCAAAGGGATCACTGTGTGATTCCATGTGGACCTTCAGGTTCCACTTCTTATTAAAGCTGGAACCACATTCATTACACACAAAAGGTCTTATATCCTGTACTGAATCCATTCTTAGCTAGAAAATGGATTTCCACCCCAGTCTGAAAGCTACTTCTCCAGGTGTCATTCTTGTAAATATCAGTGACATAGTCACCTTAGCAATTTCTTGTCATCACTGTAATAAAAAAAAAAAAAAAAAAAACAATTGTCAGACATGAAAAACTTCTACAGGGTGATGGAAAGGCCAAATTAAAATATACACAAATTAGAAGACAAAATGAAATGCCATAATCAAAATATTCTAGGCACAGCGTTCTGCAAACTCTAATAATTATTCATAGTTGGATTGAAAAGTTTATATATTAATTCCACAAGAATAGAAAGTATATAAAATCATGAATAAATGATAGGAACTCTTAGCTTAATAGAAATGGGAGAGGCTGGTAAAAAGGTACAAATAAGAGAGGGAAAAACTGAGATAGAGAGGTAGATAGGAGGAAACAAAACAG
>BOPN01003967.1:87500-90000 GCA_017312705.2 Penaeus japonicus | reverse complement strand
GGTACAAATAACTAGTTACAGGCAGGATTGTATTTGAAAGTAGTGTGTCTTGATTGAAGTGATTAGATTAATAATTTGTATCTAATACATGAGATTTATTTATAAGCACATGAAGTTATCACAACTTATTTCAAGTTATTGGTTAAGGTATTATGCATGTGCGCACATGCATGCACGCACGTGCGCGCACACACACACACACACACACACACACACACACACACACACACACACACACACACACACACACACACACACACACACACACACACACTCTCTCTCTCTCTCTCTCTCTCTCTCTCTCTCTCTCTCTCTCTCTCTCTCTCTCTCTCTCTCTCTCTCTCTCTCTCTCTCTCTCTCTCTCTCTCTCTCTCTCTCTCTCTCTCTCTTTGTCTCTCTCTCTCTCTCTCTCTCTCTCTCTCTCTCTCTTCTCTCTCTCTCTCTCTCTCTCTCTCTCTCTCTCTCTCTCTCTCTCTCTCTCTCTCTCTCTCTCTCTCTCTCTCTCTCTCTCTCTCTCTCTCTCTCTCTTTTCTCTCTCTCTCTCTCTCTCTCTCTTTTGTCTCTCTCTCTCTCTCTCTCTCTCTCTCTCTCTCTCTCTCTCTCTCTCTCTCTCTCTCTCTCTCTCTCTCTCTCTCTCTTGTCTCTCTCTCTCTCTCTCTCTCTCTCTCTCTCTCTCTCTCTCTCTCTCTCTCTCTCTCTCTCTCTCTCTCTCTCTCTCTCTCTCTCTCTCTCTCTCTCTCTCTCTCTCTCTCTCTCTCTCTCTCTCTCTCTCTCTCTCTCTCTCTCTCTCTCTCTCTCTCTCTCTCTCTCTCTCTCTCACACACACACACACACACACACACACACACACACACACACACACACACACACACACACACACACACACACACACACACACACACACACACACCTGTGTGGGTATGTGGTATCTCTCACATTATGTTGCAGTAATTATTACCATCTGTGCTATCCAAGTACCATGTAACAAAAAGTTGTTCCAATTAATGTTGATGAAGTAAAACTGATTAGACATTTTTTATCATAATGGCATTGTGTTCCTAAATTATGATGGTACAATCAGTCTCTGATTTTATACAAAGAGATGTAAATAAAGCACAGGCAACCATTTTGAATCTAATTGGTTATGCATCGATAGTTTGAAGGTAGTATTTGAACAAGTATTGATACTGTAGAAATTACTCAAATTATGAAAATGTATGATCGTGCACAAAATTTATGTCATTAATTTCCTTTCTCCTTTTTAAAAATTCAACACATGAAGTATTCATAAGGAGTGATGAAGGAAAGCTCAACTACATATCTCGATAACATATATTTGTAAATGTTTATGACTTCAGAGAACGGAAACTCATTTGGTATTTGGTATTTTCTCACAGCAAAAAACACCATTTTTGTGACTTGACCTTGATTCAGTGCAACTTTTTTTCCTGCAATATCTGAGAATCAAAGGAAAGCACAATCTGTATCTTGATGAAAAGTTATATGATCCATGAAGAGGTCCATGGTAAATTGAATTCACTTATTTAGTGCCTTCAATATTCCTATAACAGACAGTAGATGCAAGTTCTTGTTTTTTTTTGTTTTTTTTTGTAGGGTTTGTCTACAGTCAGAATGCTTTTGTTTGCAAACTAGACCTCTTATGAAATTAATATACCATCTTGCCATTATAGAATGGCTTCTTAAATTTATGCCTGCTAATAAAGAAATTACAGGAAATGGCTGGTCCTTCACATATGCTCCTTATTAATGCCTGTGGCTGTTTAAGAACTTGTTTTGGTGAAATTCCCAGTTTCCTTACAAGAACTGTATTTGTTGTTCATGTTTTTTACACGAGCTTGACATGCAAAAGAACTCAAGTGATGAGGAGTTGTCAGCTAAGGTCACTTAGAGGTCAGGGGACAAGAAAAAATGCACTAGTTTGATAAACCGTAAAATATATGTGAGCCCAAAGAGGGACTAAGATTGGGGTCAGGATAACCTATGTTACCTCATCCTTTTGAGATGTACGTAATCACTTGTCTCAATAAACTCGTCAAAGTCAAAGTCATGGCTTTGTTTACAATCTTGTCTGAGTTCATAGAAAGAGAGAGAATGTGTGTTTCTTGTATGTGTGCGTGCACGCATGCAGTCTGTGCATAAAGGAATCATACCATCTACTCAATAACCTTTTTCTGCATTTGTTTTTGGGACATGTTTGCCTCCTCACACCCTCACTTAGCAGTTATGTTTTGGTCTATCATTCAGGCAGGAAAAATACTTCTATTATGTTGAAGAGTAATTGTAAAAGGGATAGTATTTAAGGAGGGGGGAAATGCGAGTGTTGATCGTATGCATGTGTCGATCATGTTGCCTTTATAACCTATATTTCAGTAACTTCTATTTTGTGACTCAAGGGTGAGTTAACTTTTCTTCTAAAGTGGCAGAGTTACTGTACTGAGGAACAAAGAGATGCACAGTATTGATCATCTGTATATCCTTG